>PVIR01028761.1:0-21693 GCA_004026965.1 Petromus typicus | reverse complement strand
ACTAGCTACACACTGCATTAAATACTCCAAGTAAAAGATTCCACAGTGGCCCCTCTTTGACATCCATTATTCACTTATCCATTATTATATCCATCCATTATTATTATTATTATTATATCCATCCATTATTCACTTTGAATCCATTATTCACTTGGCTTTCAGAATAGGCTGTCCTCATTTCCCTTTCAATTTCCAGGCCAATGCACCTACCCAGTGTTTCCTGTGTGCAAACCTAGACTTGCTCCTTGAGGCAGTTCCCTTCTCTTATTTTTAGTAACTTTCCTCCTAATCTCATCTAAGCTCTTTGACTATCATCTGTCCATCATTTAACACAGTTGAGTAATAACCTTCTGACCTCCCAACTACAGACTCCTCCCACATTCAAGTCTACTTAGCACTTGCCATCAAAGAGAAATATAGACCTCAAGAGCACAAACCAAATGTTTCATTCCCCACCCCCATTTACCCTCCCAGTCTTTCCATTCTTAGTAAATGCTGCTGCCATCCTCCTACTTGTTGCAGTTGGAATCTGACCATGTGGCACTTCTCTCTAGACCCAACACACGTCTTTTGCATAGACAACTCTAGTTTTCTAAGTGGTTTCTGGCTTCCTTCTTAAATCAGTTCCCTGTATACCAACTGCCAAAAGGACTTTGAGAAGATAATCGCTGTACTATCAGAAAGGGATGATGTCAGTGCAGTCCACAGTGGGTGGAATAAATGCAGATGCAGAAAGGAGAAGGTAACAAAGTAAAAGATTTGGGTGATACACTAAAGAGGACAGGTTCCCACCCAGTGTTTGTCATTTCCTATAGTGCCCTCCGGCTCACTGGGCACAGCTGTACACTATTAGCAGCTCTCAAACTCATTTTCCCTATCAGAACTCTTCCACCTGAGACAGGCACTGTGACACATGCCTGTAAGCCAAGCACTTGGGAGGCTGAGGCAAGAATTGACACAAGTTCAAAAGCAGCTACATAGTGAATTCAATGTCGACCTAAACAAACAACCCCCACCCCCAAAAATGATCCCTTCAGTCCGGGATGTGCCTTCTGCTTTGTATGTTCAGGTCCAAGGCATTCAAGAAGTTTCATCTCACACTGTGCTGCAATGGTCACTGTCAAAGCCCTCCCCAGGCTCCCCCATTTAAAGTGGCCTGTCCCATAATTCTGTACCACTGCCTCCACCCTTTCCTGCTTTACTTTCCTTAGCAACAATTATTACTGCTTCGAGTTACATTTCATATCAATGTATTTGTAAGATTATGTGGGTAGAAACTTAATCTACCTTGTTCACACTGTTTCTCCCATATGTAGCTAGTTCAATTCCTTGAAGTACTTCTTGGATAAATAAACACAAGTCTTCACACATCACTTATAGAACCATTACATAAAACCATTCAGTAGTTGATGTGAACTTTGTCTCATTCCGACCATTCATACGACTCTTTTTCTTGGACTATGACACTTCTTACCATTCAGATCATTTAAGTTCATATTTAACTGCTGCCAAACTCATTTGATCAAAATGTTTCACTGTCTACTACAAACATGTGCGAGGCATGGTGAGGGGTACAAGAAAGTCGACAGAAAGTCAATGTGATTTGAACCTGAAGAAGCACACAGTCCATCTGAAGTAAGAAATAACAACGCCTTCACTGACCCATGAACAACACAGTAGGTCCCAGACACACAGAACCTGTGCAGTAATGCTGGATTTAACCAGCTTTCCCACAGCACGGTGTGAAGGAGCCACTCAGCTTGGAGTTTGTATACTGCAGGGCTCTCCACACCACAATGCAGCTTCATGCTCCTTACTTTTTCTTTTTTTTTTTAATCTTAGGTTTTTTTTTTTTGGAGACAGGGTCTCGCTTTGTGGTTCAGGCTCAGCCTCAAACTCACATCACAATCCTCCTGCCTCTGCCTCCCGAGTGCTGGGATTACAGGCGTGAGCCACCACGCCCGGCACTGTGGTATGTGGTACTGGTTGCTGCTGGGTGTGGGTCTCCACACCCAGTATTGTTATGTGGTTACCCGGGAATCGAACCCGGGTCCTTGCACTTGCGAGACAGGCACCGGAACCACTGAGCTAACTCCCCGGCCCTTTTTTTTTTTTTTAAATCTTAAAGATAGTCTCATTATTTAATTCAGGCTGGCCTTGAAATCACAGTGTAGCTCAGGCTTGTCTTGAACTTGTGGTGATCCTCTTGCTCCATCTCCAGACTGTTATGTGCCAACAGATGTGTGCCAACACAACCAACCTTCTTATCTTTTTTCCCTCCCAGTTCTACTAAAGTAAAATTGGCTAATAACATCAGAGAATTTACAGTATCCATTGTAATGTAATGTTCTGATATACATAAGGAAAGATTCACTCTAGCTCACCTATTTCCTCACCTGCAAAGCAGTTTTTTCATAAGGAGAATATTTAAGATCCACTCTTAGCAGTTTCCAAGTATATTTTATTATTCACAATCACCCCAGGATGTACAACACATGCCCAGAACAAGAGTTCAGTACACATCAAACTACTCTGGAAGAAAAAGCTTCTGGCAGCTGATTCATCTCAGGAAAGGCCAACATGCAAAGGATCTGTGACCAGTTCCAAGTACACTTCTGTGTCCCTGAGGCAGGTCTGGAGATCAAGCAGGAACTATTCTACCATCTTGCTAAACATAGGCATGAAGAGCTAAGGGGAAGTTCTTGTCTGTAGAACACAATGAAGGCCTATAAGATATAGCTCAGCTTATTTATATTAATTTTATATACATTGAATAATTTTATGGCTTTGGTCCTTGTTTTACAATGATTAGAGGTCTGAAGTGTTGTGCAGTTCCACTTTATTTCACATGAGAAATACAGTTGTAACTGTACTTGTAAGTTTGAGGATTTACCAAAGGCCAGGGGTATCAAGTATATTTAAAATAAAAGGACTTGGGTGTGGTGGTACATTCCTGGGATCCCAGCATCTAAAAAGCTGAGGTAGGATCACAAGTTCAAGGCCAGTCAAAACAATGTAGGGAGACCTGATCAGAGAGAGAAGCATGCAAAAAAGGCAAGAAATGTAGAGTTGAGTGAAACCAACAAATTCAAGGTAAGTAGAGAAAATAGGTCATTTCCGTTAGAAGGAAGAGCAACAAAACAACCCTCACTATGCAAAATAACCAACAGAGAGGATAAATCATATCCCACCAATTACCCAGTTAATGGTCCACATTGAGCCTGGGTGGACTCACTCACCCAACAGGGGTGTCCAACCTTTTAGCTTTCTGAGGCCACACGGAACAAACAGGAATTGTCTTGAGCTGCATATAAAATACTCAAACAATACAGTTAATATATGTAACAAAACATTCTGCATATTTTTATGTTTGTTATTGTCACATTAAAAGGGAAGGCAGCCTGCAGATCACAGGTTAAACTCATCTGAAAGTATACCCTTGTTTTCCTAAGAAATGTAAGAGCTTTATAAGAAAATATTATCAGTTTGATAATTTATCTTTCACTAGGCAATAAACACCCATCGTGAGCACAATTTTCAGCTTCTGGACAATACTACATCTCAGAAACAAGCCCAGAATCCAATTTCATCTTCCATAACACCACCAAACAATAATTTCAGGTAAGTACCTGTTGAGTTACTAGCTGTGAAAAAGCAATACACTTAAAACTATAACCAACATTCCCATTTCACCTACAAGCCAGCCATGACCATGCCCACACCACCTCTTTGCATTAAACTCTAATGGCAATACTGTGCTTTAATCTGAAAAGCACTCAGTATGAGAGAAGTCTATCTGCTCCTGGGATTGTGTCCTTCAGTAGAAAAGCCAAGATTATCAGGGTTAAACATAAGTAAAGCCCTCCTCAGAGGCCATGTGGTAAGAGTCATTCACACCAAGTCCTAAGAACCTACTGAGACACGAGGGCTGCTTAACGTGAGAAGCTCAATGGTTTACAACCAAACACTAGAAAAAGAAGCTAACCCAAACCTTACACAGAAATCTCTGGTGTTTGTGGCTGCCATGCCCCATGCTGCTCATGTGGGGAAGCCTGTCCAGCAGGCTCATTCATCTGCACCTCACTAATAACTAGTAGTAGTAGTATTAGGTACAGCAGCCAACACACAACCTTTTCCAAATGAAAATGAAAGAGTTCAATGTCCCATCCACAAGAAAAAATACATCAAATAGAACAAGCTCTGTAAAGCACAAAATGGAAACACATCACATGTCAAAAACAGAGTAAATACCACTGATAAAAGTATGATTTGGGAGTTACTTTATGTTAAAGGGTCAAGAATAATTAAACATGCATATGAGAGGTGATGTCTCAAATCTTTTTTTAGAGTGAAGTCAAAGAAAAATGTCAAATAAAGGGAAAAATGCATTAGTATAGATTCCATGGTACTCAGGATTTCTAAACTGCAGAGAAATCTATTTCATATTTTATAGTGTACACTAAAAACAGAATAAGATAAAAACTGGCAGGATAAAATAAATTCAGATACTATTCTAGATACAGATGATTCCAAAAAATAATAAATTCTTAATACGAAGGCAGGAATCTCAAAAGGAAGATGTTGCTATTAAAGACAGTTACTTCAGACTCACGCATGCAGGGTACAGCTATGATTTACTCAGGTGCTTACTCAGGTGAAAATAATCTCCAGGCTCATCCTGCTTCTCATTTGTTACTATAGCTCTTTTAAAGTTCCCAAGACTTTACCCAGAAAATAAAATGAGCATATTTTTTGAGTTATCTTTGCTGTTATGTTCCTTTACTACAAATCATTTAATACAAGAAATTGTATAATTTAATAATTTTTTTCTTTTTTTTTTTTTTTTAAGACAGGGTCTTGCTTTGTAGTTCAGGCTGGCCCTAAACTCACTATGTAGCCCAGGCATACCTTGAACTCAGTAATCCTCCTGCCCCTGCCTCCATGAGTGCTGGGATTACAGGCATGAGGCACCACACCCAGCTCTGCGGTATGTGGTACTGACTGCTGATGGGCATTGGTCACCACGCCCAGCATTGTTGTATATGGTTACTGGGGATGAACTAGGGACCTTGCGCTTGCAAGGCAGGTGCCAGAACCACTGAGGTAAATCTCTGGCCCTGTAATTTAAGACAATAATTGTCTTGGAGTTGATACAGAATATTTCTGTTTAGTGGTTGTCCTGAATCCCTGGAATTCCTATATTTGATTGGTACTGGAAAAACAAAGACTAAACAAACTCAATGATTAGATATTCTTGTTTATGCGATGGGAAAGCCTTGCATCCTTGTCAAGGAAACCAGGGGGGCTTCTCATGCAACTGATGGCTCCAGTTACCAACTGGCTTTCTTTGTTCCAGTCCCTCCCTCATTCCTGACTCTCTATATAACACTATTGTTATACTCACTCTCAAATTGTTTTGCCCATTTCTTGTACCACTTAAAACCTACCATGCTGAATTACTGGCCTCAAGTCAAACACCTCTTGAATTTCTCCACAAAGGGAGTAACATCACCCAAACAGCATACATGCCTTGAGCTGAGTAACAAGTCAGATGAGGGAAGGCTGCTCACTGCTTCAGGGTCTGTTTCTCCTTCCTCCACAATACTTCAACTTTTAGTTGAGAATCAGCCAGTCAATAGAGTTCCAGCCTCCTCTGGTGTTGGGTATTCCATGTGATTAAATCCTGGCTAATGGAAAGCAGGCAGAAGTGCCTGTAGAATGTTCTAGATGTCTTTCCTTTAGTGTGCTCATCCTTCTGCCCTCTTCTCTGTAACCTTTCCTTAATCTCACCTGGAATAGGGATGTTGCCACTGGCTAAAAATGCAGTCAAAACCCCAAGCATCCCAAGAAGGGAATCAAACACATGGCCTCAAGGCCTGTCAAACAGTCATCACACAGCCCTTGGGAGCAAAGCTAGCTTCTTCATGACAGCTGCATACATTCCTATCTTCTTTAGGCACAATTATCTGGGGTTTCACTGAGCCTAATTCTAATCACTATATTTATTATTTAGTCAATAAAGATAGCCTGCCAAATACCACACCTAGTGCATCAGGATAGAAAAGACACAAATAAGTAAATAAGTGCATTTTTTTTTGAAGTTTCAGAGATCAAATTCAGGACTTTGCACTTGCCAGGAAGGCACAGTGCCACCGAGTTGTCCCCTCAAAGATTCACTTGATCATAGGTGAAGCTTTGCAAAGGTGGTATAGTTAATGCTGGGATAAGGATCTGATGCAAGGATTGATATACTCTAAGGGTAGGTAGCCTGGATAGAATGTAAGGACAGAAAGAAGGCTGCTTGTCACTTGTCACTTCTTGCTTGCTACTTTTGCTGCCATGAAACATTCCTCCTCTGCCATGCCCCTTTGCCATGCCACCCTGCCAGTTATAGATTGAAAGCTCTATGAACTGTGCACTGAAACAAACTGTTCCTCCTTTAACTTCGAGTGTTGGGTATTTTGTCTCCGCAATGAGAATAAGTAACTAAGACAGAAACTCAGAGAAATGAGCCCATACAACACTAATAATTCAGAAGAATTTAGGGCCAAAGCAAAGTTTCAGAATTTTAATGCAATTCTTCTCTTTTAAGCTTGCAAAGAAAATGACTACATTTGTATTTTAACAAAATGAGTATATTTGGAGGGAAACCTCTCTTATGTTCTCTAAACGTAAAGAAATCTCTCATTTGCCCTACTTTTCTGGAAATTATCAAGAAAGACTCAGAATACAATCTCTTATGATAATTATAAAGTGGTCCCAATGAAAAAATTCAAAAGGTAGGCAAACTACACTATAATATCACAGTATGCATTAGGTTAGTGTCTAACCTTCGAGAGCTTGCTAAAGAAGAGGACTAAACAGCAAAGGAAAAGAAAACAAAACCAACAAAACCCCCACCCAACCTTTGCCGCTACACATAATCTATGTGGGCCAAAAGTCCAGCATTTCTGACTCTGAAACAGGATCTTTCACTCCAAATACTTTCACTGCCAAAACAAACAAAAAATGACGCGAACAGACTGTCCAAAAACAATGCCTAAACCAAAAATAAAAAAGTAAAGTTAAATCAAATTGACAATAATTCAAAAGAGTTTGAAGAGTAAACAGTTTTGTTAGATTTAAAATAACATAACAAGGTAGCCTGATCAAATGTTTTCGGGATTATGTTTTTCTACGACAGCCGAGTGACTGTCTCAAACTAAGTTTGAGCCCCTGAGATTTCTCCCTGTGGGCCCTGAGCTCTGGGAAGGCATGAGCTCCTGCATAACCAACGGCTCACTCCTCAGTGAATCCTCACAGACACCATCTGAGTCACTTCTCCCCTTCCCACCCGATGGCCTGGACCTGAATTTCATGCGAGCCCCCTCTATGCATCAGCCAGTTGGTTCCCAAGGCCCATTCACTCTCATACCTGCTTAGTGCCGCGCCAAGCATTACAGCCACCAAGATGGGAAAGTCACAGCCTCAATCTTAAAGAATGAATCTCTTAAAAAAAACTGACATGTAGACAAATAATAGCTAAGTATAGTAAGAATCAGGTATGGAAGCCCTGGCACAAAAGACAGAGCAGAGAAAAAGCCAGCAGAGTCGACCAGGTTAGTAAGGAAATGATTATCACAGAAACCCAGAGAATTAAAATAATGGCCGTGATGTGGTGAGACCACAGGCAGGTGTAATTAACATTGCACAGGGGTCTCACCTCTAGTGGGAGTTAATCGGTGGAAACTGGACAGGAACAGAGATTCCTTAAGAGTTTCAGCCACCCAGGCTAGCTTTTATTTTACTTTACTTTGTAAAGCTTTCTAGCTCTTACTCTCTTCTTTCCACTGGAGCAGCTGTGGCAAAGATGATGGCAAATAATGGCAATGAAGAGTGAATAATATTTAATGAATGCCAACTGTATGAGAAAGTATTCTCTGCATGTGTGTATGCCCTTTCAACTCTCAGAACAAGCCTACAGGTCGGGTATCCACATCCTCATTTTATAGATCCTCAAGGTGAGAGTCAGGAAAGAAGTTGTACAGGAACAGGAATACAGGTAGCCTGACTCTAAACCGAGTGTCCACAGCACTGTGTATTCTGAAAGGAAGACAGTTCCTTGAGATCAGCTAACATAGATCTAAATCCAGCTGCCACCCAGGCAGTCTACCACACACCACTAGCCCTTTCTCCAACCTCTCTAGATGTTCGCTGGTGTCTTTCCAGCTCCAAGGTTGCCTTTCATAGTAGTTCCACCAGATTTCACAAGTATAAAAATGTGTTATTGGGCTGGGGATTTAGCTCAGTAGTTCCGGCGCCTGCCTTCCAACTGCAAGTTCCGGGTTCAATCCCTGGTAACCACATATAACAATACCAGGCGTGGAGACTCACACCCACCAGCAATCAGTACTACATACCACAATGTTAGGTGTGGTGGCTCATGCCAGTAATCCCAGCAATTAAGAGGCAGACGCAGGAGGATCGCTGAGTTTGAGGCTGAATTCAGTTACAGCTTAAACTACAAAGTGAGACCTTGTCTCAAAAAAAACTAAAAACAGACAACAAAAAAAAACAAAAAAACAAAAAAAACCTGTGTTATTGAATAATTTATGGTATTAAGGTGGTAGGAGGGTACTGTGAAACAAGAAGTAATATCATTTCCAATACTTTGTAAATAACTCACATATCACTTCTCAAAATGTTAGACTCTCTCAAAAGTTAAATATTATAATTAGTAGGTCTGGTATATAAGAGGTGCTCATGTAAATCTTCTCTTTCCCCACTCCTCTTCTCTCTCCTCCCCCTTCTATCTCTCTGGCAGGATCTCTCTATGTTCCCCAAGCTCCTCTCAACTCTGAATCTTCCAGCCTCATGTCTCAGTAGCTACAATTATATGTGTGAACCACCATATCCGGCCCCCATCGTTGGGAAGTTCTTGGCACATCTTGGCTTCTATAAACCACTGAAGGCCAAGTTAGCACATATTTCAAAAGTTTCCTTAGCAACTTCCTTCACCCTCAAGGGTTTTCTGTGAATTTAATCAGATGGCTTGATTCTACTAAGCCATAAAACCAAAGGACAAGAGTTAAGAGGAACATAAATATATTCACATTTCAACATGAAATCATTTTCAAGATAAGACTGAAGGCAGGCTGGGTTGGCAACCACCCTGAACATTACAGTAATTCTCTCTCCTTGAAAAAGAAGAACAAAATTCTTGTTTTTAGAACTGAAATATTTGTCCTAAAATGAATCATGAGTCAAAGACAATTTTGTGTTTAATCAGCACCGCTCAATGTTTTTAATTCTGTTATCACTAAATCTGACACATTAGGGAAGATAAAGCAAGTGAGGTAACTAAAGACATAACTATTCCTCTGATTCCTAACTGTTCCTCTTAACTCTTGTCATGCCTAAGTCCTTGCTT
The DNA here is from genome assembly GCA_004026965.1 of Petromus typicus. NCBI lineage: Eukaryota > Metazoa > Chordata > Mammalia > Rodentia > Petromuridae > Petromus > Petromus typicus. Next base: position 12,284 of record PVIR01028761.1, on the reverse strand, counting down.
CTGACAGGAAGAAGCTGGGGGAGAGGAAAGAGCAGGAGCCAGTCCTGTCCTGAGGGACAAGGGCCGGGGGCTCTATGCACCAAGCCACTTCTAAGCAGTGAGCTGGCACAATGTGCCTGTTGCTCCGTGAGCCAATCCAACTAAATATTAGCAAAACCGTCAAAACTGGACTAGGGGCCCGGGATTTAGCTCAGTGGTTCCAGTGCCTGCCTTGTAAGCTCAAGGGTCGGGTTCGATCCCCAGTACCACATACAACGAAACCAGGCATGGAGATTTGTGCCCACCAGCAATCAGTACCACATACTACAGTGCTGGGTGTGCTGGTTCATGCCTGTAATCCCAGTACTCCGGAGACTGAGGCAGAAGGATTGCTGAGCTTGAGACTGAGTTCAGGACCAGCCTGAACCTCACAGGGAGATCGGTCTCAAAAGAAACCAAACAATCTGGGCCTGAGGGCAATTGATGTATAGCCTAAGAGGAGCTTTACTCTATACATGATCTATCCTGACCCAGGATGGCTAAATGACGAGGTAATAGCACCCCCTCCCTTGAAGCCAAAGACGCAAGGAAACAAGGATGAACAGCAGTACCACTTCTGCTTTCTCTTTTTCTACTCCAATGCCAATAAGTAAGCTTTATTTACCTTTTTAATCCAATGTTAAGAATAATAAATTGAGTGGAAACCTGTATTTGGGGTGAGCTGCCAGGAAATTACTCATTTGCTCTAACAGCCATTCTGTATTAACTTTTTATTTTATGCATACACTTTTACTTATTGAGTCAATAAATACATATTGACTTTTGCCTATGTGCAACATTGTTCTAGGAGGTGAACATATCAGTGAACAAAACAAAAATTTCTGCGTGAAGCCTACATCCTAGGAAACAGATAAGCAATAACATAGGGAAGGTAACTTTATAGTATGTTACAGATGATATGTGCTATAGAAAAAAAATAGCTGGAGATGACTAGATGCACAAGGCCTTGAGTTCGACCCCTAGCAAAACACACATACACACATACACAAACACACACACACACAACATACAAACAGGAACAGAATAACGGTGCTCAGGAGGACATAAGGCTAGAGAGTTGTATCATTAAAAATAGTAGTCAGCACATAAGCTTAAATATCACACAGTTTCTCTTATATGAGAAATCTAATTATAAATAAAGAGCAAAATAAAAGATAGATAGGAGGAAATAGAGAGCTAAATCTTTTCCAAATGGAAAGGTGACCAAGAGATGAGAGAAGGGGCGAAAAAAGAAATGAGATGTGTTATGCTTATGTATCAACTCTCCACAAGGAATGTGAACATGATGTACCACAAACACAGGCTAATAAAGAATAAAAATTAAAGAAAAATAAGTAAAAACAGTGATCAGCACATGCCTAATTGAGGTGGTGTTTAGTGAATACTTAAAGGAGATGAAAGAGTAACCCACTGTCTTAGCTTTCTTGTCATCAGGACATAATGCCAACACCCACTGCTTCAAGGAGATGTTTCAGCCGTAACTAGCTGGCTGTAGGGCAGAGACATCACAGCGGAAGAATGTGCCGAGCAAAGCCCTTACTTCGTGCATGGTGTCCAGGAGGCAGGGCAGAACAAGAGTGCAGAGCAGAAAGGCTGGGCATTGAACACAGATCCAAGGCCACGCTTTCGCGATCCCTCTGGAAGTGGCTCCGCCACTCCCCGAGGCTGAGCCCAACCCAGTCCACCTGAAACTCCACCCTAACCACCATGGCTGTGCAGATTGTCAGGGACTAACTTTCTAGTGCAAAGGATTTAAAATAGATCATACTTTCATCCATACTTCAAAGAACTCCTTGCCTAATTCTAATCTTTTCAAAAAAAAAAAAGTCCCATATTTAATCCGTGGTCCATTTTGAGTTCTTTTTATTAAAGATGTGCTTTTTGGCAGAACTACATACTGGCTGAAACTCTTTTACATCTTTGTCAGAAACAGTCAGAAATATGTGTAGGAGTTAAATATTTGTATGAGAAATAGTTAGAAGAGCACTTTCTAGATTTTGTTTTTTGGATCCACTAATCTATGTATATGTCTCTCTGCAAGCATCATTTCTGACTACTGTAATTACAGCTTAAGTCATTTTGTTTGATTCTATTTGGCTTTTGAAATAGTCTCTCTATATAGTTCAGGCTATCTCTGAACTCACAATGCAGCCTAGGCTACCCTTGAATTGAAGGTGATCCTCCTGCTTAGCTTCCTAAGTGCTAGGATTACAATCATGTATCACAATACTTGGCTAACCTAAGTTTTTAAAAGCAAGTAGTATAATTAGCCACTAACGGATTTAAGCAGTGACTTTCCTGGTAAATGTCACCGCATAGCGGTTAGAATCACTACCTGGGGTACAAGAGACTGGAGAAGAGATGATGGTGGCCCAGAACACAGTGACAACAGTACAAATAGTAAAAACTGGTCAAATTTTTATTATCTTACAAAAAGTAAGACAGGGGCTGGGATTTAGCTCAGTGGTTCTGGCGCCTGTCTTGCAAGCACAAGGACCCGGGTTTGACCACCCGGTAACCACATACAATACTGGGCGCAGAGACTCACGCCCAGCAGCAATCAGCAACACATACCACCGTGCCAGGCATGGTGGCTCATGCCTGTAATTACATCACAAAAGGGTCAAGTGTGATTCCAAAGTCTCTTAATTGAACCAGATGCATGGTATGGCCACTAACTGAAATGGGGAAAGTTGAAGAACAAGCAAATTTTAGAATAAAAAAAAAAATCAGACAACCAGTTTTTGATATAAGTTTGAAAAGCCTAATAGATGGCTAAGTGCAGATGTGAGAGAGACTGGAATATAAGAATCTAGTATTTAACAGCATCATCAGTACAGGGAAGCCGTACCACTGGATGAGACTGGAGAGAGAAGAGAAACTTTAGCCCCAGGCACTCAACACTGAGTCAGAGACAAGAGAAGGCAGAACAGGAGACAGAAAACACAACCAGGCAGGTCAAAGGAAACCAGAAGAGGGCAGCAGCCAGGAGTGCATTTCCAAGAGGGGTCTATGTTATGTCCTGCTGGTTAGCCAAGTAAGAGAACTAAGAAGTGACAAGGGGCATCACGGGACATCTTGGCCAGGGCAGTTTTGCTAAACTGGTGCAGTCTAAAAGAGAACAGAAGAGATGAACTGAAGACTGTAAAGAACAGGACTTGCAGGGGCCGGGGATTTAGCTCAGTGGTTCCAGCGCCTGTCTTGCAAGCACAAGGACCCGGGTTCGATTCCTGGTAACCACATACACTACTGGGCATGGAGACTCACGCCCCAGCAGCAATTAGTACCACATACCACAGTGCCGGGCGTGGTGGCTCACACCTGTAATCCCAGCACTCGGGAGGCAGAGGCAGGAGGATTGCTGTGATGTGAGTTGGAGGCTGAGCTCAGGGCCAGCCTGAACTACAAAGTGAGACCCTGTCTCAACAACAACAACAACAACAAAAAAGAACAGGATCTGGAAACAGGCGGTCTAAGAGCATTTTCATATGTTTCATTACCCGAGAGAGCAGGGAAATGAGGAAAAACTAGTCAGGGAAGTTGAGTACCCAAGTTATAATGTGTGTTTTAGGACAGGAGGAAAAAACATATTGAGGAGAATGACCAGCGGGATGAGGGGTGGGCAAAAGGACTGATTTATGTGGAGGAGAGAATGGCTAAAAAAATGTCTCCGGGTGACAAAGAGAAAGCAACATCTGATTCATACCCAAAGACAAGCTTTGGCAGGAAGAACCAGGAACATGCACAGAAAACTGCTGCTGTGAGAAATCCTCCGGATGGAAATTTCCACAAATGGTCAATACTCCTCGTGTGTGCCACTGTGTAATGGGGTACAGGATAGAAAAGCAGTGAAGAATAAGGTGGCATTGCAATTCCGCCCCTGGCCTGGGTTTTTTCACCACTGAGGGATCATCTGCTGAGTACTTTGCTACTGCCAGTCAGACAGCACAGAAAGGCCAGATGAGAAGCCTGTTATCTGGTGCAGAGACAACAAACACATGACAAGGGAAGGAGCAGATCTTGGTTGATATAAGTGCTAGAAGAGACGTCAGAGGGAAAGATATGGCAGGGAGTCATCTTTCTTGGGCTGCATCATGGGGCTGTGATCTAGAGAATGGTGATCAAAGGAACACAGGTTGAAAGGGGAGCAGAATAAAAGTTTTGAGGCAGAAACAAGCTATGCTGGTTTGAGAACAGAAAGGGTGCAGTAGGAGAAGGGGAGAGTACTATGAACTCAGCTGGGATAGGCAGGCAGGCCCCAGTCACCCAGTACTTTTTAAACCAGGGCAAAGAGATTGGGTTTTATTTTGCCTGTAACAAGAAACCATTGATAGGAATTAATCAGAGAAACAACCTCTTGCACAAGTTGAGGTTTTGCTTTTTTTTTTTTTTTTCTAGAAAGTGCATTAAAGTAATGACAGCATCTATGACCTACATGGAGAGCTCATAAAGGCCACCGCTCATTGGAGAGAACCAATGAAATACTCCAAAGGGTCACTATGAGAAGAGCCCCAGAAGCATGGGACAAATGTGAGAGTGTCTGCTCAGAATGCTGAGAAAGACAGGTGTGCAGGCAACTCAACTGGCAGCACGAATCAACTGCAGGGGAGTATGGGAGAGATGGGAACAGAGGCAGGAAGGAGCAGGCAGATCAGCTGGGCCCACCGAAAGAGGCATCAGAGTAGCCACATCTCTCTTCATGAGATCCTAGGGCAAGTGAGCCCTCCTCAAGCCAGTTACTTAAGCGGCATTGCTCAAAACGACACTACCCTCCAAGCCTGACACACATGTGAGCAGCCTCTTTCCTAAGCCCCTCAGATGCTGAAGAACAGGCCTAGTGGAGAGGGTCCTCTGTGTCAGGAACAAACATGCCCAGTACTAAAAAGCATCGTGGTGACATGGGAGGAAAGAAGGCACATCTCTCCATTTTACCTTTCAAGGGTTCTTTCTGTTGAGCTCCTCTGTCCCCACTTGCTTTTGTTCTCTCCCTGGTTCCTACAGAGAATTCCCCAGTAGGAGGCATAAGCTTCCAAGCAAAACACAGCAACCTCGGGCCTTTCTTTTCACACTGTGTTGCTTCTCTTCAAGGCTCCTTAGGTCATGTGTGCCTCCTTGACAGCAATGATAAACAGGGGCCGTGCTTGTTGTTGGCTGAGAACTTGAACAATTTCCCTACAGGAATACTGGGAGGGCTGCTCTAAAGGTCAAAAGTACAAATGTAAAGAAAGTCTTATCCATAAAAAAAACATTTATCAGCTATCTACTATATAATGAGTGTTGACAAACAGAGAGTCAGTGTTCCCTGACACAATGTCATTAGCTCACTGGGGATTATAAGAGAGAAGAGAATAATCACTGACAGGCACTTTGCCTTAACACTTCCCAGAGAAGACAGAGGGAAAGCAGGTTTGATCTACCTTGTGTCCTGGTAAATGACAGACACAACACAACAATTGTACCAAACAACAGCAGGCACTAGAAGAAATAAGCTGGAAACAGATACCTCTGAGGCTTTCAAATACGGAGGTGCTTAAATTATTCCATTTCCAACAAACTGGAAGCCAGTACAAGGGACCTTTCACTGAGCCCACAGCAATGTCAGCTCTCCCTTGAAGAGAGGCCACTTGCCAACAGGTGGCACAAACCAAATTCCACACACTCAAATGAACTGAGTTTCTCCCATCCACTCTTCAACTCAGTCTCCTGTTTTCCATATTAAAATTTACTAAAAGAGTCAAGAAGCCAAATAAGTACACTGAAGTGTACCGTCCAAAAGAAATTAAGTTCAAAGGTTGGGAGGACATCTTTGGGCCACTTAGATTTTCTTTCAGTTTGCTGTTCCTCCAGTCACTTTTCCGACGTCTTTGAACCTCTGGACAAAAAAAGTTCTTGTAATGATGACTAATGTTTTTCACAGAACAGACCAAGTATTACTGTCTGCAGCTTCACTTTTAGGCAAATATGTATGCTAAGGGTGTTAAATTTTCTGTACTTTAACTTCCTAACAAATACACATACCCAAATGATTTAAGAAAAGATGTGTATAAACAATATCACAAGCAAGCTTCTCAGTTACTAAGAGACCTAAGACCCAGGGAAACAAACTCACTAATGTGTGAGCTCTTGTGTATGATCAGTAGGACCACAATATTCCAGGGCATGTTGATAACACACATCAAAATACTGTATTAATACTGTATATATCCTTTCACCCAAGAATCCAACTGACAAAGATTTACCATACGGGGGTAATCATAGGTGGAAACCTAAGCAAAACAATATGCAACAGAGGAATGGTTATATGTGTTATGATCCCTTATATATGACAGCCAGAAAAACAATATGATCAGGAAATATGATCAATGAAATAAAATGGGATTTTCAACAGAATTCAGTGGGAAAAGCAGTAGGCTACAAAACAGCATGGAAGGACTCTCAATTTATGTGAACCACCCACAACCAAACATGTATGTATACAGAGCTTTCCGGAAAACATTCACCAACTGTTCATGGAGCCTGCCTGTGGGGAGTGAAATGCCAGACGGCTCTGACTTCTTTCACATAATTTCCATAGCATGCACAACCTTCCAAAAATCGTGTATTCTTCTACAAAACAACAAAGTCACATGTATTTTAAAGCTCCAGGCAAGAACTAATTTCTAATTATACATAGAACATACTCCTGGAAAACCAAATTTTAGGTAAATATTTGTATTTTGACTTATTCCTTTTACTAAAAGTGAACATCATAATTTTTGAGATATGTTTTCACTTAATAAACATAGGATCTTTCACAAAACTTAATGAAAACAGTTTAGAAGCAAAATTAATTTTTGTAGTGCTGGGGATTGAATCTAAGACCTTGTACATGGTAAGCAAGTATCATACTCTCAGTATCCCTGAGCTACATCCTCAGCCCTGAGACAACTTTTTCATCAAAACACGCACAGTCACGCGAGTGCGTTCTCTTTATCTACTGGTCCATGTGTTTTCACCCATCTCACTTCCTTAAACGTTCACAGATCCTAGGTAGATCTGAATGACAGAACAGTCACCATTTCTAGAATAAAGACAGTGATTTAGAGAATCCCGAGCTAATTACCTGCCTAATACTACCGAAAAGCTAGTTTTCCTGACCCCACTCCAGTGTTGTCCTCTAAGTGCTGAACAGGATCGGGGCTGCTTATACTCCATGAAACTAAACCAACTTACTGGTTGCCCTCCCCAGTTCTGGAAGGCTTCTAGAATAAAATATCCACAATAAGTAATGACATGTGCACTATTTATCTCCTAATTTACCCACATTGGCTGGTGTAACCTGTTTTCTCTTTTTTATGCAAAATTTTACTCACTTTAATAAAAAGCAAAAAGCAAAAGTCAAGGGTTTTTTGGGGGGTGGGGTTCTGAAAACAAAGTAGCTTCTAAGAACCTGTTCACCAAAGAATCAAGAGGTACAACAGAAAAGAAAAAGTAGAAACATTCAAAGTGGCCTTGTGAGAGATATCTAAGTTACTATTAGCCACAATGCTTTACATTTTCCTCCTATGGATTTCATATTTTCTAAGTTATTTTCACCAAACTACTATGCTGCTGTTAGTAGCATGAGAATAAAATCCTAACAAATTTCTTGCAAAAAGTAAAAACATTTAGTACTTTAGTCTCCAAAATGGAAATCCTATCCCTGGTAAATATATGTGATTTTCAGAATTAAAGAAACAAAGCCTAAGCACTCATACTTTCTTCCTCCATCTCTGGGAGACCATGGTCCCCCAGGTGCAAAACCTTTGGTCTAAACAACTTAGGAAACCACACTGAGAAATAACAAAACATAAACTTTCTACAATAAAACCGGCTGAAGCCTCCAAAAGCCAAAGTGAATAAGGCGCCAATAGCTTTCGTGGGGCAGAAAGCTGTCAAAGAATATTTAAGACTCAGGTACACTAATCCCTCAGAATCCCCAGGCACTAAAAAATATTCTAAACAAATAAATTCCATCTTTAAAATAATATGGAAGGGACATAATTTGCACAAATTTTCAGTGAAGTATCCACTTCACATGTTAAGTATGCATTGACTTGAAATGAAAGTGATCACTAAATAACTTTAATAACATCATACAATGCTATTTCCACAGCTTTACCGAAAACTCAATAAGTGTGCTGCCCAAATTTGGAAAAAAGGAGAAATGCAAACTGCCCTTCCACCCTACAGGCCTAAGTCTTCATTTCAAATAATTGTCCCTCAAACTCCTATAATCATTAATGTAGCTAAATATATAACCAGGTATAAAATGATTCACAAAAAGTCTAGAAAACTAAAAGTCAAGACTGAAATAAAAACCCCAGCTCAAAACATGTGGGCAAGGACCATAATCTTGGCAGGTACCAGGAAGTAGCCTACACCTGCTGCTGTTTACAGTGCCCTAACTAATCAGCCTGCCCTCCCTCTTAGATTTCCAACCCTCCCCCTGAACAACAGAGCAGAGCTTATTCCAGGAGGATAGAGCTCAAATTGCATAACAACTAAACTTCAATCTCCGCTCTTGATCAGAAAGATAATTTTTATAATACTTTCCTGTTTCAACACCATCGATCAGATTTATACTTTTATGAAAAAATGCATGTTAAGTATTCATCTGCATATGGTGTTGCAGAAAGAAAAACTCAGCTCAACTTTGACCCCTACTGCATTTGGAGTTCACAAATGAAAAGCACCTGCCATCAGTATTTATCATATGTACTTAACACGCACAGTTCTGTTTAATTCTTAGTGATCACTGCACGAAGCAGGCACACAGAAGGTGGGTAGCAGAGTCCTCTGACAACACATCTTGTGCCTTAACACAAGGCAGACGTGCACATAAATCGTTAGGCATAATACACAGGGGATAATACAGAGCTACACCTGTCACACCTGTGGGTAGGTAAAGTCAGAGGACAGGGAGACAGTTCATTGTAGAGATAGGAAGGACCAAAAAGGAGGGTTTCTCTTCTATATTTAAATAAATTACAAAGAGATAAAATATTGTTGAGTTAACATGTTTTGTGAAATTTCTGGAGCTTTTAAAAGGAAAGTAAAAAGGGCAAGTAAGAGGCCCAGACTTCTGGATTCATTTCTCTGACTTAAAGCTGGGTAAAGATAGACAGCATTGACCTGATAAATAATGGCAACTGGAAGAAGCTAGTAAGAACAGCCTAGCAGAGTTTCCTGCTAAAGGTCTCACTCGGTGAGAGGACATAGCCCAAGCAGGCACAAGAAGCCATCCACGGGGAAACCTGGAATGTGAGTATACTCAGCAACAGGCCCAAGGCCAAGGCTTGGCTGAGGAGTAGGAAGCCAGTGACGAATGAAGCAAGAAATGCTCACAAATAGTAAAAGCATATAAATAAAATGGCAGGTGGGAAAAAAATTATCAAGCAAAGGCAGGATGTGCTGCAAAGAAAAATTCCTAAGTTCCAAGGCCCTAGAACATGTTGGCAGAGTGAGCACAGAGATGAGAAAGTACTTCTGATGCCTTAAGACCCCACCCCCAACCCTAAGGCAACAGCACCCAAACCAAACTGCTTGTTTCTCCCAAACTCAAGACACCTCACACTACTCCATGTGGCTGTCTGATTTTCTGCCCTCTTCCTCTTTGTATGATTTGAGATGCATTCTTCCCAAGCCACTGTCAAAGAGAAGACCCTGAAAACTCCGTAAAGGAAAGCATGTTTTAGCACTGTGATTCTCAACTAGTAGCAACTGTGTGGCACATGCGGCACCTGGCAATGTCAGGAGATGGCAGCCACACCTCGGGGAGGGATGTTGAGACACCCAGTAGGTAGAGGTCAGGGGCACTGCTCAGTATACTGCAATGATCTACAGAGACCTCTAACAAGGAATTACCTGTTAAACTCAGATTAAAAAAAAGGAATTACCTGGCCCAAAGTGTCAACAGGCCAAGTTCAAGAAAGTACAAGGAAAGTTAGAACAGTTGGGGGGAGGAGGATGTCGAGTCTTTAAAATTTAAAAGAGTCCAACATTCTTTTACAAATGCTACTCTCCTTAACAGACACAGAATCAAAGTCCACATTACGTCTTACAATTTCAGAACTACATAATCCATAGAGGAGGGTGAAGGAACCATTGTACATGAAGGCTGGAGTTACCTGGGCCCAAGTCACCAAGAAGGACGGATAGTTTAAGATTTGAAATGTGCTCTGTAGCGCAGAAACAGGGAAGACATATGTGACTCCACACTGTTAAGTCATTCCCAACTAAATCGGGACACTTTTATCTTCCGAAAAGTAAAATATCTTATGGACAACATCAATTCCAATCGTTAACAAAAGAAACTTTTCTTGTTTTGTCCTGAAAAACAAAAATCCCTTGATCTGAATTGTAATCCAGCTAAAATCAGGCCTCTATTTGTGTCTGCCCCTCCCTCAAAGCAAAACAAAACAAACCCACTGTGAATTGTTCCCATCATTTTTCATTCTCATCCATTGGGGCTGGGGACTGGGAAACTGTTGACTCAAAAATTTCCCCAAAGCAATGAAATATATTCCTAGCAGTAAAGACAGTTACCGGAAACGTCCCTTAGGCTATGGAGCAAAAAATAAAATTTAATGCGAAGAATTTCAGCAAAGGAATTTCACTCTTTAAATTAAGCAAAGTTACTTTACAATTCCTAACGTTGCTTAAGGGTCCACTCCAAGGCAGACTCTACTCCGCCGCCTGTCCCCTTTCCCTCGCATTTCCCAGGCCCTCGCTCTCACCGAGCGCCCGGAAGGAGAACTCGAGTGAGTGTAGGTTCCTGGATGTCAAAGGAGAGCAATCTGCGACTGCCCAATCCCAGCTCCGACTCCCTCCTAGCTCCACACTACAATTCTCAGCTGATGGTAGAAGTCCACTCCGCGATTAACACTGGTGGGTAGACCACAGTCCCAGGTGGGAGACAAGTCTATTGGACTCAAAGATGAAAGGGACATAGAAAGTGCAAGGAAAAGAGAATATTAGAACTCGCCCGTACAGCGTCTTGGGAGCCAGCCCTGGCGCAGACCCAGGTGTGCAGGCGTGGGCTGCTTTCTCAGGTGTACAAACGCACACACTCAAGGCACAGACCCAAGTGTGCAAAGTGAGGGCGTAAACCAGGCCATAGTGCCCGAGAGACAGATCTGAGAAGTGAACCCCCAAGCTCGGGTCAGGCTCTCAGCCTCCCCTACCCAAGTCGCGCTTGCCAACTCACCTCTTCCAGAAAGCTAGTCAAATCGTACACCTTGTGGTGCAGGATCACCCAGGTGCTTTTGCTGTCTTTGTGCTTCTCAATCTCTGCCAAAGTATAGTATTTTACAGTCTGGTCCTCCTTCTCAGCCATCTCGGTAAGCAATGAGCCAACCCAAGCCCAGAAAACACAGGCGCGCTGGGTGCAGCACAGCGCGTGTCTCAGCCGCCTCCACCAGGAACATTCCCAGTGGGTCCTGGCCCATTGCCCAGGACTGGGCGAGGCGAAAGGGAGGGGTCAGGGAAGGCATGGCCTCCGAGGATTGGCCAGTATCCTGGTCGCTCAAGACGTTCTGCCCTTGGTCGACCCCCTCCTCCAGTCCAAGCGCGTCCCCGCCCAGTATGCGATTGTTGATTGGTTGCGGGAGGTACATTTCACAATCACCCGCTGCGAGTGAGCAGAAGGCTGGGCTGGCCGGCTGCAGGTTGATTGTATCCTGCGGCCCGGAGTCAACGTGGATCGGTCTGTATTGAGGGACTTGAAGCCTATCTCTGAGGGGTGGAGGTGGACGAAAGGTAGTGATGGGGCCTTCAAACTTCATCCTTATTCAGCCATCGCAGTACAGGGATGTTTCCTAATGAAAGTAGATCAAATGTACGGTTTTAGCAAGTCCATAAAATAGACACGGTGAGGAAATTGTTAACAAGCTCAAAAGATGTGAAAGCCTCCTCCGTATTAGAAAAACACGAAGTTTCACAACTTAACCTCTGTGATCAGAGGTTGCCTTGCCCCAAATTCCAGACCTGTACTCATTCTCCCAGGAAAATAACTTCTGGGAAATTAGTTTTTCCATAAATGGTAGAAGCACTAGCGACATAGGTAGTGACAAAAACTAGTAACACAGCAAGGACGAGTATTTCTTTCTTATCTGTCTTGTCTCCACTGTCAAGATAACAATAATGAACAGCATTTAGATAGAGTCTTTGGTTTTCCAGGCTGGCCCTCACCTGCTCCCTGGTGAAATACCACATATGATGACTGC
>PVIR01028760.1:0-21917 GCA_004026965.1 Petromus typicus | reverse complement strand
GCGGGGAGCCCCAGGCCGTCAGCCGGATCTCAGTGCGGCTCTCCAGTGTGCACACCGCCCCTCTGCACTCTTCCGTACCGACTCTGTCAGCGGCCACTGTCTTGTAAGTTCTTTCGTGTTTGTACCCTAAGCCTTACATCTGTTTCTCCAGGAGCCGTGAGTGGTACCCTTTCTTCCTCCCTCCCCTCCTTCCTCCTCAGTCCTGGAGATCACACCCCGGGGCCCTCTAGCACTGAGCTATATTTATATCCTCTTTTGTATATTTTATATTTTGAGACAGGAGTTAGTTACTCTGGCTGACCTGGAACTTTTAATCCTTTGAACTCAAGTTTTGAGCAGCTGGGGTTACAGGCATGTACTGCTGCATCTGGCTCTCTCACCAAGTTGTATCTCTAGACAGTGTTTAGTTTTTATTTTGAGTCACGCTCCTGGCTAAGTTACCCAGGTTGCATTTAGACTTGAGATCTTTCTGCTTCAGCCTCTCAATTGCTGGGGTTAGAGGTGTGTATCACCACACCCAATTTCTAGTGTTTATTAATCAGGTGTTTTTAATACTTACTGTACCTGAAAATTTTCAGTAGATGTTAGATTCCAGAACTTACAATCATCTGTAAGTGGAAAAATTTTGCATTTAAAATTAGTCTTTATGGACTGGTTCACAAGCTTGGATTTATATAAGAATTCCTTGGAATTGACCCTTTTTGGATGCAAAAACAAATTAATTTCCAGTTACATTTAAAAAATAGACCCAATATTTAAGAGAAGTTTTAGGTTCACAGCAAAATTGAGTGAAAGAAGCATATCTGTCCCCTGGCACACGTGCATGGCTTTCCTCATAGCTGACATCTGTTCTTTCCAGAGATTCTGTTTATTCTGTGTTAGATGGAAATTTATGGTTTTTTGTTTGTTTGTTTGTTTTTTCTTTTTAGGCTTTTTGAGACAGAGTCTCGTTCAGGCTGGCCCTGAGCTCAGCTTCCAACTCACATCACAGCAGTCCTCCTGCCTCTGCCTCCCGAGTGCTGGGATTACAGGCGTGAGCCACCACGCCCGGCACTGTGGTGTGTGGTACTGGTTGCTGCTGGGCGTGAGTCTCCACGCCCAGTATTGTATGTAGTTACTGGGGATCGAACCCAGGCCCTTGTGCTTACAAGACAGGCACTGGAACCACTGAGCTAAATCCCCGGCCCTGGAAATTTATGTTTTTAACAGATTGCAAGTGATACTGATATAGTTGCAAGGGCTGCACTTTGAAAATTGCCATATATAAAATATATATTTTTAGACATATAAAGATATTACTTAGTTATAACTTGCCTTTGTTTTATTTTAGAAAATACTTATAGTATAGGTTACTTCCGTGTAGTTTAATTATTTTTTTGAATTTAATCTTGCTTAGTTTTTTAAAAAAAATCTGATTTTATTTTGGAGCCAAGAAGACCCTCCACCATATTATGAAAGGTGTTTTAAAAAGTAACTTAGGTATTTAGTAGCCCGTTGGGAGATATGCTGCTTAGATGGTCACCAGGACAAACTCTTCTTGGCAAAGGTCACAAACATGCCGCCAACGTTCTTGGTGAAAATGCAGATTGAGAATGGAGATCGTAAGGGCAGAGTGAAATGTCACAGCCACCACACCCACTTCTCAGCTGCGGCCCTGCCCAGTTTTCTGGAAAGAAGTTTCTTATCTCCTCAAAGAAATCTCAGCCTGTGTATTCTCCATATTCTCTGTTAGGTCACTGTCATAACGATGACATTGGAGTTGATTTTGTTTAAGGCTAGGGCAGCATATCCTATTATGTGACTCAGGAATGGATTCTTGGAATAAAACTTTTAAGAAGTTAATCCATTATTGATTTAGTTTTCAGGGTAAATTAGCACTGGGTTTCCTTCTTTCCTCATAAAAAATAGGTTGCATGGCAACTGTGGCAGCACGTCTGGCAAGCTGAGTTGGGAGGCTCCCCGGGCTATGCAGAAGGCCCTGCACCGGGGAAGCGCAGGGGCGCATCAGTGAGTGCTGCCCAGAGGCCCCGCACACCGCTTTAGTGACCTGAGTTTACATTCTGGTGTCAGTAACGAGTCAGCTGTGTCCACAGCTTATGCCTGGATCCTCTCACTAAGGCATCAGTCTCTGTTAACCTCAGGAACATACATTTTTATCTGGGTGTCCTAGTGTGACTCAGTCATCTCCTGGGTGTTGAACCCCCATATTTCTGTGCGTAGCACCATTCTATGCTTTTGTTTCTTACGTTTGTGAGAACGAGACAAGACAAGACAAGAACAAGACAAGGTGAGATGGTCATAGACTGCTTATGCTGTTATCACCACAAGCTTTTTATTCTGTACTCAACCTTGTATTTGTTTTGCCACTAAGTATATTAGTCAGGATCTTTTTGGCAGTAAGCAGTAACAGAGTTTGAAATCCCAGTCCACTTAAAGGATAAAGGACTTTCCTGGGTGGACCCTGGGGTAGTCGACAGAGGACAGCAGCTAGAGCACATCTAGGGCCCCAAAGCTTGAGTCAACACACTGCGGCCTCCTTTCCACGAGGCTTTTTCCAGGAGCAGAATGCCATACCATGCCACCTTAGGGAGATTCCAAAACTGCTTCAATCCAGCCAGCCTCGGGGACATTCTTATTTATTCAGCTCATGTCCTGCCTCTACTTCAAGTCATGAAATGTTGAAGGGTGGGGTTGGCCCATCCCAGATCAGGTACTGTGGTGTGAGTGTCTGTGTGCACGTGTGTGTGTGTGTGTGTGTGTGTGTGAGAGAGAGAGAGAGAGAGAGAGAGAGAGAGAGAGATGGAAACAGAGACATAGACAGAGAGAGAGAACCGGTCACTGACAAAACCAGCATGTGGTTCTCAGGAGTTTGAGAGCAGGTTGCTGTGATAAAATGAAGGCTATGGGGTCTGGCACTGTGGGACAGGGAAGGGAGGAAAATCTATGGTAAAGATGTATGAAGAAGATAGCCGACCTGGAGAGCATCATCTTCAGCAGTCCTGTGTGCTTCCATCTACACAGGGTGACCCCAAAGGCACACATGCATAACAGGAACACTGCCGAAGGAGGGGCGGCAGCTCCCAACCTGCCATCCCCTCGTGTTTGGCTGGTTAGTCTTGTGAGCACAGTGCTTTCCAGGACAGCTTGCATGGAGGGTGTGATCACACTGGGTTTGTTGTGGTAAAATTCCAATCATTATACCTGGAAGCCAGGGGAGACTTCAAAACAGTGATCTCGGCCCCACGGTAGGTGACACGCTTGGATCTGTGTCTGCGCAGCTGCTGCTGCCAGTTGTGGCTCTGACCCTGTGACCATTCAGAGCAAGCCTGATCCTTTTTCATCTGGCAGCCATTCAAATATTCGAAAACAATTATCATGGAGTCCCTGAGTCATTTCCTTTTCAGACTAAACGTTATCAACTTTTTAACCTTTTTCTCACAGAATATAATTAGAGCGTCTTGCTGCTGAACCCACTCCAGGTATTTTTCTTCCCAGGGCAGAGAAGAGTGGGTTTATTGTGTTCTTTGTGATAGATAAAAGGTATCTAAAATTGCAGCCTCGAATCACACTAATGATTTTGGTAGACACCCACTGCAAGCACTGAGCTTGACTGAAGCCCTGGGTCCTTCCTACCCATGCTGCTTCTAGCCAAGGTTCTCTCCGTTGTGTTGCACCCACTCCCTGGAGGGCTGCATCGAGGGCTTCTCATTAACCAAGGACATTTTTACTACTGAGAGACTATGGTGGCTCGGTGCTGGGAGAGGGAGAGATCCACCCCCGCCCAGGTTCTCACCCACTGTGGCCGAGGGACGCCAGCGGTGACAGAGACCCAGGGCCAAGGTTAGCCAAGGTGGAGACGCAGCATTCCAGGGGCCCCACTTAGCGTTTTTTGAGAACACAGTGCGCTATTCTGGACAGGGGAACTGTGCGGTCTCCCTTTGCTTTACTGCTTCAGATAAGCTGAGAACATAAATCAGGTGGGTGGTGCAGGTGTTAGTCATTTTCACTTTGAGGAATATAAAAAAATTTATAAACGTTTTGGAGTTTGACACCCAAACACATCTCTGTAATACACACTAGGGAAAATGTGATTTCATGGTTGATTGTTGGTGGGAGGCTGTGTTTTTCTGAGAGCTCCCTGTGACAGCACTCTAAAGAAAGACAGCAGAGCTTTCAGCCCTCGACGTGCAGGTGTCTATGTGCACAGGTCTCTGTCTGTGGTAGCTTGATGTCATTTCCTAAATTTGTCTTTTGAACTATCACTAGGGTCCAGATCGTCCCATCTGCAGAGACACAGCTCAGAACACTCAATGACTCACCGCAGGTCAGCACCAATAGGAAAGCCCAACACAGAAAATCTGGAGAAAATAAGACACTTCAGCTCTGATTGTATAACTGAGACTCAGACATAAAAGGAAGCCAGATCAAAGGGACCGGCCCCGAAGAGGGAGCAGCAAAGCCCTTTCCAGGCAACAAAGAGAAAGAGGGCAGACCACAGTGGCTGAGCACCATTCCCAGGAGGGGTGCCCCAGTCTGGCTCACACCGATTCTATTTGAGGAACTCTCCATTTAAGCCTCTCACTGAGAGGAAGTTGTGTGAGACAGGGTTACTAATTTAAGGCTCAGTCGAGAGCCTATTCGATTAAGAAGAGACACTCGTAGTTCTGTAACTTATATAAATGCAAATGTCTTTCGAGTTCTTACCTTTGATGGAGCAGTCTTAGGGACCACCCTGGAGGAAGGGAAGGCGCCCCTGGAACCTCAGTTCCACAATGTGATCATGTTATTAATCACATATCATTAAAATTAGTTGTAAAAAAGTCAAAGATCATGGACAGGTGAAATAGAAAGTGAAAATTGGGGCCGGGGAGTTAGCTCAGTGGTTCCGGCGCCTGTCTCGCAAGCGCAAGGACCGGGGTTCGATTCCCGGTAACCACATAACAATACTGGGTGTGGAGACCCACACCCAGCAGCAACCAGTACCACATACCACAGTGCCGGGTGTGGTGGCTCACGCCTGTAATCCCTGCACTCGGGAGGCAGAGGCAGGAGGATTGTGATGTGAGTCTGAGGCTGAGCTCAGGGCCAGCCTGAACCACAAAAGCGAGACCCTGTCTCAAAAAACCTAAAAAAAAAAAAAAACAACTGTTAAAAGACAACTGTTAAAAAGTCTGGTGTAGGCTCACCCGACGCTCTTGTGTAGTATTGCATATACATTGGAATTCTTCAGAGAAACAGAGCCAACAGATGTGTGTGTGTGTGTGTGTGTGTGTGCGTGTGTGTGCATACGTATACGTAGTTATGCTTTGTGTGATATTTCCCTCGTGTGTTGGTGGGATACTAAGATTATAATGGGACAGAAACATCCCTCTTTCCCAGGGATGTTGTAGCCATTGCAATGCCAAGAGAATGCTTCACCCCCAGTGTTTGTGGGGTGCTGCTGTATGCAGACCTTCTGTGCCAGCACACACAAAAGTACAGCACACCCAATTATATATAGTATACAACACTTCTCATTCTGTAGTTACTTTTCATTGTACTGATGGGTCATCCACTGTTGCTTGGGTCTTTTGCTTCTCTTTTGGGTTACCTTTTTTTTGACACGGGGTCTCACTTTGTAGTCCAGGCTGGCCCTGAGCTCACTATGTAGCTCAAGCAAGCCTCAAACTCACAGCAATCCTTCTGCCTCCGCCTCCCGAGTGCAAGGATTACAGGGATGAGCTACCACACCTGGAATTGTGGTGTGTGTCACTGAATGCTGGTGGGCGTGAGTCTTCAACCCCATCACTGTGGTGTGTGGTTACTGGGATGGAACTTGGGACCTTGCACTTTGCCAGGCAGAGGCCAGAAGCGCTGAGCTAACTCCCCGGCCCTTGGGTTACCTTCTTATTTTGTTGGGCTCATTAAGTTAAATTTTAAAAAATTAAATGTGCATGAGAACAGATTTTTTAAAAACTTTACACATGGCTGAAATGACCATTTTGTCCTCATTCCTGCCTGAGTCTGGCTTACTATAGACTTATGTGTTCAGAGTCATTTTTCCCTTTGGTGTCCACAGTAATTTCTCTATCCTTTTCTAACACCTACTTTGCTGTTAAGATCACAGATTCAATTGAAACCTCATTTTGGGAGTGTTTTTTGTTTGTTTGTTTGTTTGTTTGTTTTGATCTTGACTTTTCATCTCTGGAAGCTTTAAGAACCTTCATTGTCCTTAGTGTTATGAAATTGCATAGGACGTGCAGATGTGGTTGTGATTTTTTTTTTTTTTCCAGAACCAGGGATGAACTTAAGACCTTGCATTTGCCTGGTAGGTGGCAGCTCCACTGAGCTACATCCTCACTCCCCCACCTTTTTTTAAGACAAGATCTCTCTGTGTAGCTCAGGCTAGCCTAGAACTCATGGAGATCTTCCTGCCTCAGCTTCCCATGTGTTGGGATTACTGGCGTGAGCAACCACAACTGGCCTGTTTCCCTCTTTTCTTTTTAAAATCAGTTTAATTGAAGACTAACTGGTAAACAATAAACAGCATAGATTTGAAATGCATGACATGGTAAGCTTTGACATAGGTCTACACCCATGAACTCATCACCAAAATCGAGATGAGGTAACACATTCATTACCCTTAGCTGCTTCTCTTAGTCTCTGCCCCTCTTTTTCTCCCCCTCCCTTGTCTCTCCTTGCTGCCTCTTCGTTTACCCCGTTCTCCCCAGGAAACCACTGATCTACTGTCTGTCACCAGATTATGTAATTTGCACATTTTAGATTCTTATGTAAGAGGAATCACAGAGCATTTGCTTTTCTCTCTGACTTCTTTCACTTAGCAAAAATTATTCTGAGATTCATCCATGAAACTGTGTGAATCCATGGTTTATTCCGAGTCATTACTGGGTATCATCCTATCATGGGGGTACAGCAGTTTGTTTATCCATGTGCTGACTGATGAACGACTGGGCTGTTTCCAGTTGGGGCAACTCCAAATAAAGCTGCTGTGAGCCTCATTACAAGCCCTTGCAGGGACATAGCTCTTCTTTCTCTTGGACAACCAGATCATATGGTAGGTATATGTTTAACTTTTTATAAAACTGTCAAACTGTTTTCCAAAGTGTTGGTACTATTTCTATCCCTTCTTATGAATGATTTGTTTCAGCAAACATATTTTAAAATTTTGATCTTAAACCTTTTGATTTTAAAGTCTTCATTCTCGGATCTCTCTTTTTCTCAATTACAAAGCTGGTTTTTTGAGCCTCTCCATGCTTCTGCTCAGGTGAACTGCCTCAGCGCAGGCTCCAAGCTGCAGGGCCAAGTGACCATGGCTGGACTCTGGAACTCTGAACCAAAGCAAACTTTTTTTCTTTATAAGTTGATTTTTCTCAGGTATTTGCTACAGTAACAGGAAGCTGACCCACACATATGTAGAAATAGCTATTGGGCAATCAAAGTAATTAACTGATGCTTAAAAGGCTTAGAATTGGATCCTAGTGGAAATTTTATGCAAATATTACAAAGGATAATACATTTACTATATAGATCAGGGGGTTGAAATTTAATAAGTACTGAAACAATGTTGAGCTTAATACTTCATGATATAGGAATACATTCAATAAAGTATACTTTGGCTGAAGGAAGAGTCTGAGTGCAGAAGAAAGAAAGATATGGCTTAGTATCTTGAAAAGCAGGCTATTTTGCCCCTGTAAATTTGTAATAAGATGGAGCTGACAGAAAGCAGAAGAAAAGGCAAGTACAATGGCTGCATCATTTCTTTTGTATCATCTTTTCTATTGAAAACTAAACAAAATATTTACACATATAATTAAAATAAAAAAACTGGAGTCCTAGACCACATTAGTAAATGTCTTTTCAAAAATTGTATTTTATAGGGGCTGGGGAGTTAGCTCAGTGGTTCCAGCGCCTGTCTTGCAAGCGCAAGGGCCCGGGTTCGATTCCCCGGTAACCACATAACAATACTGGGTGTGGAGACCCACCCCCAGCAGCAACCAATACCACATACCACAGTGCCGGGCGTGGTGGCTCACGCCTGTCATCCCAGCACTCGGGAGGCAGAGGCAGGAGGATTGTGATGTGAGTTTGAGGCTGAGCTCAGGGCCAGCCTGAACCACAAAAGCGAGACCTTGTCTCAAAAAACCTTAAAAAAAAAAAAAAAATTGTATTTTATATTATTTTTCAAATCTGTGAGCATCTTCATGAGGTAAAAACATTTCACAGCAATTGAAATGATTGTGCTCAAGTCTCACAACTTACCTGTAAATCTCTGTACATCACTTAAAATCCTAAAATCATACTGCAAAAAAAAAAAAATCACTGTTCTCTAATTCACTGTTATGACTCAATTTTTAAAAACCTTTCAGAGATGTCCCATATTCCTTGAATAAATTGTTCTACTTTAAATTAAAAAAATTAGTAAACCTCTTAAATGTTAGAAATATGGTATATTATGCTAAGCTCTACAAAAATTTTCCTCGTATCCATAACAGTAATAATTAAGCAAACAGCAATTCTTTCTAGTGACATTTTAGTACAGTACTCATCATTTACTGGTTCTGGGAGGTGCCTGACAAGTACCAATGAGTGCCAAACAAATCTGCAATTGACACTGACAAATTCTAGCTTTCATGCCTCTACCAAACATGGTAAGTACCACCCCCCAAATCTTCTCTGAATGCTTTGAGTACCAAGTTCAACGACTTTCGAAGCAGTAGAATACCCTGGTGTGACTGTTTTGGAAAAATTATTAGGAAGGTGATAATGAGATGTGCTGGTTTCGAGAGTAAAAGCTTTTCACTCACTTTCAGTATCACCTCCTCACCATCCCTGTAGAGGTTAGGAGGAAGCTTCAACGTGGTCGGCTTTGGCATCTTCCCTGGCACTGGCCAAGCACAGTTCCGGAAGTGCTTGGGTGGCTCAGAGAGGTATGGCCTTGAGGTCTGTGTTGGTCCTCATGCCCTCTGCTCCCCAACTCTGCTTCCCGGCTCCCCTGAACTGAGAAGCTTTGCGGCTCCATGCCGTTTTGCCATCTGTTTTAGTTTTGGAGGCTGCCTTCCCACCGTCGATCGCATTTTGTGAACGCTGGCCACTGAACTTTTCCTCCTTCGAACAGTGGGTATCAGGCGTTTTGTCCCGGTCACGTGAAAGCTGACTAAACAACCATCCATGACTGTGTAATCTGATCGCTGAACAGATATACACATCAAAGGTTAAGAATTTAACAGAAATATATTGAGCCTACTTTCAAATAAAGATTAATGTTTGATGTTAATTTTAGTGTAAGCAATAAAAGATGTTAGTGACCATAGAACTTCTGCTGTGAGTCAGCCCACGTGTTTATAGTTATATAAACCCAAGTAATTTAAGTAACTTTTTGCAGTAACAGATAATTTTTTTCATGTAACTCAGATTATCAATTTATTTTAGGCAAAGAATTCAGTTTCTTTCCCATATATGTATGTTCTTGAAGGCTTCTAAAACTTCTTGTTTTCCATATGATAGGTGACTGACTGCATTTACTGGTAGGTGAGATATTTATGTCATTTTAAAAGGTCTATGGCATATGTTTTGACCTTTGAATGAAGTCATTACATAAATGTCACTTGTCATTATTCAGCTTTGGGGGAAAAATCTGTTTTAAATATAGTCAAGTACTCCTGCCTAGAACAAAACAATGTATTTCTTTATGATGAGCAAAACCAATTAGCTTCCGTATCCTGTATCCTACTAAGCATGAACTTATTGACTATTTTATGCTAAATTGTTCTGTTTGTTGAGAAGTTCTGCTCACTCTTTCACACTGACGCTGATGGTGAGTACTGTATCACACTATTACACTTCTCTCTTAAAACAGCAGTGTACTCCAGGTATTAGCCAATGGCAGTAAGCTCACTGAGCAGGAAGAAAAATTTCATACAGGAAGAGCGTGCTACCGAGACAGGAAAGGGACAGAACTGCAAGTAGCCCTTCTGTCTCCACTTGAGGACTGGCAGCTACTCTGAGAGGAAAGTGTACAATGATTAGGGTAGTGTCTACGCTGTCTGATCTTCATTTTCCTTGGTAGAGCTTGTGCTACTTCCAAAACTTTAGGTAGCATGTAACCAACTACCATTTGATCTAAGTTAATTAAAGCAATTCTAGAATATTCCAGTTTAGTTTTTCCTTCTGGTTATTACTGTGCTGCTTATAAGAAGTGTGACAACCCTCAAAATACTGAGGGGAATGGAAGAGAAAAAGAATTAGTCCAACTTCTGGTTTGTTTTTTCTTCTCAAGTCAGTCTTTACCCCGGTACAACAAGATGGATGGGTACCTTTCCTACTGCTCTGTGCTATCAGTTTACAGCAGTGTCACACGTGAGAATTACGACTGTTATTATGTTCTACCAGTTGACTGTCAGCTTGAGAAGATGGCTTAGTAAATCAGCTCAGCAGTTCCATACCCTAGGGCATGGAGGACCCACCTGTGGCCTGGAAGATACAAAGGGACACTAGGAAGGGAGATCTGCTCCTGCCCTCTGGAGGAGCTCCAGTCTTCCCCTGCGGTGCGTCTCCCGGTTTCCAGCACAGAGCCTTCAGCACCTGCTGCGGACCCTTCACCTTCCCATGCAGACTCTCCAGGCTTCCATACCGGACCCATCAGCCTCTAGATACAAATCATGTGGGATGCTGCAGTGAGCTCCAGGCCTTTGACCGGACCCTCTGGGCGCTTCCTCATCCCACTCTGTGGGCGGCCATTAAAGCCAGTCTTATAAATTCACGTATCTTTGTACATCTTGTGTTAACATCTGTTACTCGAGTAAATACTGACTGATACATCTTCCCGCCGTAGACTTTATGGTTTATCTCACCAAGTACTCATTAAGTGATTTCCTTAAAAAAGGAATGTTCAGTGTTCCCTCTGAACACGCATGTCATTTCTTTAACTCTAGGTTTATGTTGTCCAGTAAAGAAGACATTAGCCATATGTAGCTCTTTAATTTTAAACTGAATAAAATTACATTAAGAATTTTTTTCTCAGTTGCACTAGGTACATTTCAAAAGCTTATCTGTGGCTGGTGGCTACTATGTAGGCACAAATCAAGTATATTTAATAGTCACAGACAATCTTGGACACCTCTACTCTCGGGGAACTGCAGTACAGTGAGCTGTGGGGCAAGTTCTGGAAGAGAGCCTAGAAGACAGACATGTCGGGATGGACGTGTGCAGGGCAGAGGACCCTTCTAGTCACCACTCGAGTGTTCCCTGCACAATATATCTTCTCCAGAAATGATCTTCCTTCTTCTTCAGTTCATTGGGATGGGTGCTATGGGGCAATGTGTTCTTCCATAACTCTGGCCCCAGAAGGTTTTCTCAGGACACCCCTGACTCAGCCAGGCTAGTTTTAGTACCTGTCTTCCTGTTGGATCTGGAGAAAGGTGGCCTATTTTAGGTGTTCCAATGACATCTCTCTTTTTTTTTTTTTTTTTTTCAGGTTTTTTTTGAGACAGGGTCTCACTTTGTGGTTCAGGCTGGCCCTCAGCTCAGCCTCCAACTCACATCACAATCCTCCTCCCTCTGCCTCCCGAGTGCTGGGATGACAGGCGTGAGCCACCACGCCCGGCACTGTGGTATGTGGTGCTGGTTGCTGCTGGGCGTGAGTCTCCACACCCAGTATTGTATGTGGTTAGCAGGGGATCGAACCCGGGTCCTTGCTCTTGCAAGACAGGTGCCGGAACCACTGAGCTAAATCCCTGGCCCACCATCTATTAAATTTTCCAAACTGTATTTATTTTATATAGATATGTGTTAAATCTCCATTTTTCATATATGTAGACATGTATTTCTGGGTCGTATTTTCCCATTCTTTTACAGATTTTGGTCTTTTTCAATTAAATAATTTAAATAAAGGAGACCTTTAGCTACAAAAATGGATTATGAATAGTACCTTAGGGACACCTATGACCTGAATCATACTTTATATCAAGATGATACCACCATTGATTCTGATCAATTAGGTATGTGAAAATTACTTAACTATGTAGGAGCAATTACTTTTCACCCTGCCTTTGACTTAATTTCCCCCCTAATTCATCTTCAGTGCTCAATTTCTCCACTAACGTTTCTGTCATCAGTGATTAGACTCATGGTTCTCCTGGAAATCATACTTTCATTTGAAAGAACATTTATAGGGAAAACTGATTTGAAACTTAATATACCAAAAACCATTCTATTTTATAGTTACAAAAAAGGAAATTTCTTTAATTCTTTTTTTTTTCCCAATCTTGTTTCCTATCTCTACAACGAATGATGGAAAAATTAGGTAACTTCTTGAAATATGTTTGGAAGGTATCTTGCAAATAATTCATTAAAAGAAGAACAAAGAATTAAAAGTAAAGATGCTTTTGAACATCTACTGCATAAAAGTGAATTGTCTAAAGGTCAAGGTTAGAAACACAGACAGGAGTCGGGGTACACACCTATCACCCCAGCTTTCTAGGAGACAGAAGGATCACAAAATTGAGTCGAGTCTCAGAAATCTGTCTCAAAATGAAAAATAAAAAATAGACTAGGGATGCAGCTCAGTGTGGAGGCCCTGGCGGAGTTCTGTCCCGGGTTCTGGGTTTAAGCCCCCGCCTCACTCCAAAACTGATCAGAAACAATTGTCATTAGGCAGAATGTAAGTAAAAGTCAAAACATTTAAATAATAACTGATACTTCCCAAAACTGAAAGTAGTGAATCCACGCCACACATTAGGAATAGGAAAAAGGAAGCTGAAATCAAAAGCTAATTCTAAGTGGCTGCTGACTACCTAAGTGTATGGAATGTACAGGGGTTTCTTTTAGCTCTTGGCTCTGAAGGCTGGGAAGCTTAAGATAGTGCAGCTGCCTCTGCAAAGGCCCCGGGCCACATCCGAATATGGTGGAGTGGCCCTCATTGTCTGCATGGGGGGCAGGCATAGAAGAAGTACGAGGAAGTACAGCAGGTGCTTGCTCCTGACAATGAATGTAGCCATGAGGGGCTGCGGACGTGCTGGTGAAAATAAAGAGAATGGGGCGGGGCAAAGGAGTGGCCGCAGTGTGGAATAGCCCGTTCTTGTGATAACCAAGGATAGCTAACTACCAGAGGCGAATAGGAAATACATCAGGCCTTTCCGGAAGCCTTTGCTCTTGTGACTAAATGCTTTTTTAAAGCTTCGACACCTCTTAATACTATTGCAGTGGCAACTGAATTCCCGCATGAGCTTGGTGGGTACACACTGCCTTTAAACAACAGCATCTGCTAGGAAAACTCAGACGCTGTGTGAAATGTCGGGGTACTTGCTGTGGTATTTTCCAGCATTAGTTTTAGAAACTTTCAACTAGTACTGGAAAGCCAGTTCCATTTCGTTTCAAAGTACTGACGGAGGGGAAATTATGTGTTTTAGTCTACTGCTTAGTGACTTGGTCGAAGGTCCTAGATTTGACCTTTTGAAAGGTCAAGTTCAACACATACACACACACACACACACACACACGGACATTTTATAAGCATGCTATCGTGATAATCAGTCTCGGTTATAGAAGTTTATATAATTTAGTCATATATGCAATGTACCTTTGTAATTGGTAATAAAATGATGATTAAGTTTCTTGACTTTCAGTATGAAATCGAGGTTGCTCAGAGCCAGCCTGAAACTACAAGCTGGGAATCGTGGTTTCAAATTTAAACAGTGCCTAGCAGTTCAAGAGTGTTTTAAGCCATGTCGATGGGGGAAATGACATTAATGAAACATATTTTACCTGCGTCTCGAAGATGTCTATGGTGAACACACAAACTCACATGAAGCTTTTCTATACTAAACTACATGCAATTTTATTGTTTTTGTTTGTTTGTTTGTTTGCGGGGGTGGGTGGGTAGTGGTAAAGCAGTGTCCTCTTTCATCCTGGAGTAACAATTGTTGCTTGTGGCCAGCTTTTAGCCACGGGGTCCAGCTCTACCGAGACGCACCGAACTGACAGAACAGTAAGGAATGCATATATCTGTCAGTGAAAACCCGAAGCTGAGGGCGAGGTTATGTAAAAACGTGAAAGACAGTTTCTGCTCCAGACCGCGGTCAGCCCCACTTACGTGAGCGCGGAGTACTCCAGCCCGGCATCGGGGTCAGCGCTGGCTCCGGCTGCTCGGCGGCGGCGCCCCGGGGCCGGGTGGGGCCCGAGCCGCGGCCTCGGGTCGAGTCCGGGCGGCGGCCGCCGCGTGCTGACCGGCTCGGCCCGGCCCGATTCGGCGTTCCCGGGCTCCGGGTCCAAGGCGCCGCCGGCCTGTGTCCGGCCGCTCGGGGTCCGGGCGCTCGGGGTGGGGGCGCGGGCTCGGGGTCCGGGCGCGGGCTCGGGGTCCGGCCACTCGGGGTCCGGCCGCTCGGGGTGGGGGCGCGGGCTCGGGGTCCGGCCACTCGGGGTCCGGCCGCTCGGGGTGGGGGCGCGGGCTCGGGGTGGGGGCGCGGGCTCGGGGTCCGGCCGCTCGGGGTCCGGGCGCGGGCTCGGGGTCCGGGCGCTCGGGGTGGGGGCGCGGGCTCCGGCCGTCAGTGCGGCGCGCCCCTCAGGGCGGCCTCTGCCCGCGCTCCCCTCGCGCTCCCCGCAGGGCGCTCTGCTCCGCGCGCCCCGCCGCCCGCTCCCTCCCCGGCCCGAGCCGCGCCCGGCTGAGGCGCGCGGAAGCGGAGCCGCCCGCGCGCCGGCCCTGTCCGTGGTGCTGGCCGCGCCCGGCCCGCGCTGTCTGTCTGTCCGTCCCCGCGCTGTCCGTCGGTCCCCGCGCTGTCTGTCCGTCCCCGCGCTGTCCGTCCGTCCCCGCGCTGTCCCCGCGGGCGGCGGCGGGCGGCGGCGTCACGTGCGGCGGAGGAGCCGGGGCCGCGCTTCCGCCGCCCGGGCCGCCGCGCCGCTTCCGCCGCCGCCCCCCGCCGCCCGCCTCGGTGCGGTCCGCGGCGGGCGCATCATGGCGATCGAAGGTAAGCGAGGTCGAGGCCGGGGACGCCGCGGCCCACCGGCGGGCCGGGCGCGCGGGAGGCCGGGCAGGGCCGCCGCCCGCCGCCTCGCGTCCCCGCTGCCGAGGCGGCCCCGCCCGGCGCTGCGCCGCTCGCCCCGGCCCGGCCCCGGCCCCGGCCCCGGACCCGCCCGGGCCGCCGCTCGCGCGTCCTCGGAGGCGCCTGGTGCGAGCCAAGTTAAGTTGGCGCCGACGCGCTTCCCCGGTTGCCAACCCGGCCGGCGTGGCCGCCTTCCCGGCCTTGCGGGGGGCAGAGCGGCGCCTCCCCGCCGCCCGCCGCCCGCGGGGACCCAGGCCGCGGGGCCCGTCCTCCCCGCAGGCGGCGTCTCGGGGAGCGTCCTCCTCGGGAAAACTTTCCTGGGCTCCGTCGGGGCCGCCTCGCCGGCGCTCGCGCAGCGTCCTGCGGGCGGACGCCGCGAGCTCGGACGGACGGACTGCGTGTGTGCGTCTTCGGGAGTTGGTGCCCAGAGCAGCAGGACCCCCTCCAGACACTCTCGGATGTCTGCTCGGGCGGGAGTGGGGAGCGGGGTCCCCTAGACCTCCCTGGCCCCCGGTACCCAGGGCTCTCCTTTCGGTCTTTTCCGCACCATACTGAATACTCCAGGACACTAAATTCACCGACTTATGTTGTGTACTGTGTTTTCCCAACCAATTTGTGGTAGATTTTCTTGTAAAATATTAAAGATAATAAGGTTTATGCAAGAGATGAGGAGGATTAGCCATATAGTATTTACATAGGATTCTACAAGTTATAATTAAAACATTTTCTTAGTTCATCCACTGTCTCTTCTGCAGTTAAATGGTAAGGATTCCTTTTCCAGATCAACTGATGGCATTTTGCTGTGCTCACTACTTATATGTTTAAAGAACAAGATTTTTAAGGATACTCCTAATCTAGGGGTCTTTGAGTCAGTTTGTTTATTTCTGGTGTTGGGGATGGAGTCAGGGCTTTGTGTATGGTAAGATTTAACTCTATTGAGTTGTAACCTGGGCCTCTTCTGTGGGGTATTTTGAGGTACATGTACACATCTGTATCTATATATTTGGTTTTTTGATATTACTCTATAGATCAAGTTGACCTTGAGCTCAGTACACAGCCTAGGCTGGCATCGAATTCAAGGCTGAGTTCTGCAATTACAGGTGTGCACCACCATGCCCCACATAGATATTTTTATATGTGAGCATTTGTTTAAGGTCTTGTGTTGTAAAGACCAAGTGGTATGTCCTTTTGCTTCGAGGAGAAACTATAATTAATACACTTCAAATAAAGGTGTCAGGCCAAGTGAGTGTAACTGTACTGATGACTTCCTAAAGCAGATGTCTTAACCGCGCTGTCCCGAGCTGCAGTGTAGGCTAGATACAGTCGTGGGGATAGCTTTGTATTTTAGGGGCCCCAGAGAGCACCTTATCCAGTGTTCTTCTCAACGGCATTCAGAAAACACCTAGTGCAGTGTTGGCGAGCCTGTGGCGTGCGGGTTGTTTTTCTTTTAGGACAAATGATGTTCATGTATGAGTTGTTTTTCTAAAGCCTCTGTGTTCAGGTTTAACTGCAGTGTTGCCACTTTGTGATGTATCGGGTTTTGGTTGCGGTTTGGGCACTTGGTTGTAAAAGTTTCGCATCACTGACCTTTATCTGTTAATTTTCAACAGACATAGGCGTGTATTAGCTACACACAGTACTCCGTACAGACTTTTCGGGGCTGTAATAGCAAATAAGATCACTTGCCTTTCCTCGAAGAGTTAAAGATTTAGTGAGGAGGTAGGCAATTTTAAACATGCAGTTATGGTACTCTGGTACCTTAGTACAGGTACTCATTGGTAATTGATTCCAGGAGGCTTACTGAGTGCCACAAATGATAAGTTCCAAGCCAGTTGTTTTGGCTGGAAAGGGTAACAAGTCAACAGACAGTCAACCTGACAGGTTTTAACTTGTGTGTCAAGTATCGAAGACCATACCCTGTCTTTGCTTCAAGATAAAAACGATGAATTTCAAAGCAGTCAGGTACCAAGGGGTGATTCTAGTGTGAACTCCAAGAGATGGGTCATATTTCCTTCAGAAGAAACATTCAATGATGACTTCAGACTAGTGTGAAGCACTAATTTCTTTATGTTCTTAAGGTCTTTATTTTTGATCTGAAGTCTGTCATTCAACAACTTCTGTGTTTGGGAAATCCGTTCTTCTGTTGAAGACACCACGGAGTGCCCCAGATATGAGGTCCAGTTCCTTCTTAGAGGACATGATTTGTATGTTCTTAGGGTTGGAATATAAAAGTGGGCCTTCCCACTACTGTTGTACTACTCAGCAGCACCCGTTAAAATAGTCGTACTGTCATTTGCCATATACACGGTTCTGTTAGCATAGTTTAGTATTGGAATAGGCTTTTGGGGCCTTCATGTTGGCTCAAGATGACTTTGTAATCAACCAAAATCACAGTCAGGTCTTTATTACCCAGAATCCTCCTAGGCCATGTGCCCACTGCCCTGTGCGGGCAGTCCTTGGTATCAGTTAAACTCGTTTTTACCAGGTCTGTTTCCACACATTCGCTCCTGAATCTGGACTTTTAAGTACTTCTTCAGTACTTTTATTTCCTACTTTGTTAAAGCCCTTATTTTACAGGATCAAATTATTTCTTCTAGGTAATTATTCATTGACTCCTTTTTTAAAAAAAACTTACTTGCTTATGTTTATTTATTTTTAAAAAATTAAAAAAATTTTTTTGAGACAGGGTCTTGCTTTGTAGTTCAGGCTGACCCCGAGCTCACTATGTAGTGCAGGAGAGCCTCAAAATCACAGTAATCCTGCCTCTGCCTTCCAAGTGCTGGGATTACAGGCATGAGCAGGCAGGTGCTGGAACCACTGAGCTAAATCCCTGTCCCTATTTAAAATTTCGTTATTACCACGTGCTTTCAGTACATAAGGATCACATTAATCATGAGGAATTGGTACATGCACGTAACACATCTCAATTCTTTTTTCCCTTTCTGTGTATTCCCCCCCCCCCTTTTTTTTGCCGGTGTCAGATTAATTTATTTGAAAAGTATTATAAAATTAGTTAGCAGATAGGTTAACATAAACAGATTTATTTATTTTGTGCTTTATTTATATATTGAGTTTTTCATGTAAGAGGAAATGTGATATTGAAGCTTATGTATCTGATTTATTTCACTTAAACTTTATGGTTTCAGAGTGCATCCATTTTCCTACAAACGACTGATGTTTATCCCTTTCTAAGATAACGTAGTTTCCATTACAGACTACATTTTCTTTATTCATTCATTTGGTGACGGACATATAGGCTGTTTCCAACACGGATTCCTTTTCCTCACAGTCTCACCAGCATCTGTTATTGGTAGATTTCTTTGTGATAGCCATTCTTTCTGGTGTGAGATGGGGTTTCTGTATTGTTTTAATTTGCGTTTCTTCTATGGCTTGCAGTGTTGAACATTTTTTCGTATATTTATTGACTATTTGTACTTCATCTGAGAACTGCTTCTTCATTTTAGAACCCATTTTTGGATTGAGTCTTTAAATTTACGGGGCCTATTTTTCTAGAATTCTTTATATATTCTACATATTAGTCTTTTGCCAGAGAAATAGATGTCACAAGTTTTTTTCCACTCTGTGGGTTGTCTCTTCACTCTATTGGTTGTTCCTTTGCTGTGCAATAGCTTTTTAATACGATAAGATCCTTTTTGTTGATTCTTGGTATTATTTTTTGTGAAACTGGGATTCTTTTCAGAAAGTCTCTGCTTACACCTATGTCTGAAGTATTTTGTCTTCTGGCAAATTGTGTTTCTGAATTAATGTTTAAATATTTTGCCCATTTCAATTTTAATTTAGTGCATGGTGAAAGATGTGGGTGTAGGTTCAACCTTCAGCATTTGGAGAGCCAGGTTTCCCAGCCCATTTATTAAAGATGCTGTCTTTCCTCCAGCAAAGACGTTTGGCCCCTTTGTCAACAATAAGGTAGCTGAGTGTCCCTGGAGTTATTTCTACATCCTCTGTTCTGTTCCATTGATCATTGAGTTTGTTTTTTGTTTTTGTTTTTGCTTGTTGTTATTATGTACTATGCTGTTTTGTCATGGTAGCTTTGTAGCATTACGTGAGGTCTGGCATTGTGATGTCCCCTGCATTGCCTTTGTTGCAGAGAACTGATTTTCCTATTTGAGGTC
Source organism: Petromus typicus (assembly GCA_004026965.1). NCBI lineage: Eukaryota > Metazoa > Chordata > Mammalia > Rodentia > Petromuridae > Petromus > Petromus typicus. Next base: position 2,749 of record PVIR01028760.1, on the reverse strand, counting down.
TCTTCTGATTCTGCATGAATTTTAGGATTGCTTTCTCTAGTTCTATGAAGAATGTTATTGGTGTTTTGATTGGGATTGCATTGTCTGTGTGACAGTTTCAGAAGTATGGCCATTTCAACTACATTGGATCTGTCAATATAGGAAAAGGGGATATCTTTCTATTTTAAGATATCCTATTTATTTTCCTTTTTCAGAGTACTATAATTTTTGTTGTAAAAGTCTTTTACTTCCTTAGTTAATTCCTAAGTATTTCATTTTTCTTGATTCTATTGTGAAAGGTATTGTCATCCTAATTTCCCTTTCAGTGAGTTTGTTGTTGGTGTATAGGAATGCTATTGATTTTTGAGTGTTGACTTTGTATCCTGCTACACTATTAAATTTGGTTTTTAGTTCTAGGACTCTTTTAATGGAGGTTTTGGGGTGGTCTATGTAGAAGATGAGATCACCTGCAAACAGTGATAATTTGACTTCTTCCTTTCCTATCCATATCCCTTTATTTCTTTCTTTGTCTAGTTGCTCTGGTTAATGTTTCTGGAACTATTTTGAATAGGAGTGGTGCTAGCAGGCAGCCTTGCCTAGTTGCTGATTTGAGAGGGAAAACTTTCAGCTTCTCTCAATTTAGTATAATGTTGGCACTTGGTCCTAGTTGGCATAGTATCAGTCATACATAACTTCTAATAAGGACTTTAGCCAAATGATGTTGTTATCACACTGAACTAATAGAATTTAACCAGAGGTGAAAGACTTAACTCTCTCTTAATAAAGGTACAATTTGTAAAAGGCACATTGAAACACTGAGTAGTTTACAGATCTTCATTGTCACCCTAAGTGTCTGGGTGATAGCAGGTTGGAAATCAGTGTTCTACTGGCCTGTAAGACATGTCATTGTTTCTGTTGTTGTTTTTTTGAGATAAGGTCTTGTTTTGTAGTTCAGGCTGGCCCTGAACTCACATGTAACCCAGGCTAGCCTCGAACTCTCGGCAGTCCCCCTGCCTCTGCCTCCTGAGTGCTGGGATTATAGGCGTGAGCTACGATACTTGACACTGCGGGGATCCTGCTCAGGACTTTGTGCTTGCCAGGCAAGTGCTGGAACCACTGAGCTAAATCCCCAGCCCAAGACATATCATTGTTAACCAACATGGTAACTTTTCTGGTGTTCACCGCCGTTGTTCACTGTTTCCTGTGTTTGAATTTTTCTTCTTAAAGAAGTACTCTTTTCTTTATCTACCTGACCCAACTTTCTTTGTATTTCTCTTCCTAACCTTGTGTTCTGCTTCTCTATTGTCATTGTCTACTTCATTCGGATTGCTCGCTTTAAGCAATTTTGTAGCCACTTGTTTATAAATCTGTCTTCCTAGTCCAACTGTAAATACTAGAGGATAATATCTTACTCATTTTTTTTAAAATAACTTTTTTTTTTTTTTGGTTTTTTGAGACAGGGTCTCGCTTTGTGGTTCAGGCTGGCCCTCAGCTCAGCCTCAAACTCACATCACAGCAATCCTCCTGCCTCTGCCTCCCGAGTGCTGGGATTACAGGCGTGAGCCACCACGCCCTGCACTGTGGTATGTGGTACTGGTTGCTGCTGGGTGTGGGGTCTCCACACCCAGTATTGTTATGTGGTTACCGGGGAATCGAACCCGGGCCCTTGCGCTTGCAAGACAGGCGCCAGAACCACTGAGCTAACTCCCTGGCCCCTAAAATAACTTTTTTGAGACAGGGTCTCGTTTTGTAGTTCAGACTTGTCCTGAACCCAGCATTGAACTCAGCAATCCTCCTGCCTCTGCCTCTCCTGTGCTGGGATTACAGGTGTGAGCCACCGTGCCTGGCATTATGGTGTGTGGTACTGATTGCTGGTGGACGTGAGTCACTACGCCCGGCATTGTTGTATGTGGTTACCAGGAATCGAACCGGGGCCCTTACACTTGCGAGGCAGGCACTGGAACCACTAAGCTAACTCTCTCTCTGGCCCTGTCTTACTCATTGTTATGCCTTTTAGAGGTTTTATTTTTATTTTTATTTTTTCAGTACCAAGGATTGAACTCATGACCTTCGACTTACATGGCAAGTGGCTAAATCCCTGATTCCCCTTAGATATTTTTTTATAGTCTCCGAATATAGTATTCCTTCAACTCATGCTTCTTAAACTTTTTCATAGAATTTTAGATGTTACTTTTGGATTATATCCATTACCCAGGTACATATTTATAACAGAATTTGCATGACTTATGTTTCCAAATAACTTGATATCTTCACTTCAGTGTCCTGTAACAATCCAAAATGTTTGTCTTAGGACATTTAGAAGTTGTCATCATAGCCACCAAGGTTAGCCTCTAAACTAATCTATGCACTTAAACTTGCTAGCTGAGTGGAATTTTATATAACCAGAGATTTAAGTCAGAAACCTGAGTATCAACCCTGTCTTCTAAGTCACATCTAGCTCAGGCTATGTCTAAAGCTAATTTATGTTCCATAGTGTTTACACTTTAGTTATACGTTCTTATACTTGTAGTTCTTACACTTCAGTTCTTACACTTTAGTTATACGTTCCCTTCTTAAGAGAGTTTACATTGTTTTGTAAGTATGTAGTTTATCTCTAGGCTTAAGTTTCCTTCAGATTCATTTTCCAAGCTAGTGCTCATTATACTTGACAGATGTCAACCTGGATTTTTACAGACTTCCGGACAAAGCTAGTTCTTACCATCGGGCTGCTGCCCTCCCCCACGCAGCCGGTTTTCCTCTGTCTTCCGTG
>PVIR01028759.1:0-21644 GCA_004026965.1 Petromus typicus | reverse complement strand
ATATATATGATATTACCTATTTTGTAATAAAATTAATAAAAAAGAATGATTTTGAAATTTATAATTGTTTTAAAATATAATGCCCTAATTCCAGATAGAATTCATTTTTGTGTTCAGGCTACTGCAAAGCACCCTTCAGTTTTTCTGTAATAGATTGTTTTCCCTGTGGTTAAAATATGTCTTCTCATTCTCTATTCAAGACTCATCTCTTTACTTTCCCCTTGAGTCTTAGCAGTGTTTAGTGATGGTGTCCTGACTACCTCCCTGGGTACCTGGTTTAATTGCCTTATTGACCTGACTAAGACTTTCTTCATCTTATGTAGCTTAAGAATTCTCTCTTCATGTTTTGGGCCATTACTTCCTGTCTTACAATCTTTAACTATCTTAATAATCCATCCCCTTAGGAGTTTTAGTTATCCACAAATATAAAAAGGGAAAGGCATATCTCACTGCCTGACAGTTTGTGAAAACAAACACAAGGAGATATTCTACATCACAGTACTCTGAGGCACGCAGAGAGGGCTGGGTGAAGGAAAGATTCTGTGCCTTCCTGACGTGAGTAAGGTCACTGAATTTTTATGTGCATACTCCCTGAAGTTATTGTTCATTTACCAAGCACTTAAGCGTTTGAATTTGTGCTCTCCATTCTTCTTTCATCTATCTCCCCTTTGAACTGTTTCCATATGTATTGCTGCTTCCCTTTAAATGATGATAAGAAAACAAGGACAGGAGGGTAAGGAGGGCCAGAAAGATATTTTTAAATAAATTCTCAAAGTGTCATTTTGCATCATTTCTCTCTCATTCACATTTTCTGTACCTTTGTTTCTTCTTAAAAATTATTTTATTGCAATGGCTACACAAAATTACATTGTTCAGTTTTAAAATGTATTTTAAGATTTTGTATATTGTATTATTTTCTCTCTGGTCTACTAAAGAAATTTCTACTGGAACTACTTTCAGATGGGGGAAACAGAATATAACCAGTATCCCAGAGCGCCACACAACACCATGTCTAGAAGGTAGTGTTAGACCTGTTGTCTTCTCCTAAAGTTTGTGTTCTCGCCAAGTCATGTGATTTGTCATCTCAGATTCATAGAAGCACACCCCGGAGACTCAGAGAGCACAGATTTAATTTGTTAGTGGCTGTAGTAGTAGGACAGTTAAAGTTGCAGAAAGAGGCACCTATATATACTATACTATGTATATGTAGGAAGCCACACTTCCCCCATGTACATGGCATAGTTCATTTTTGACTGTAGTGTTTGATCATTCAAAATGATTATTTTTCATTAAGAAAGTGATAAATAACTCATGTGTTACTACAGAGAAAATTGCCTTTTTAATAAGAAAAGGAAAAAAATGTCTAGTGGTTTTGTTAATACTTGTGTATTTGCCAGAGGTCTATAAGTGACACTTAATTTCTCACATGAAGGAGCTTGCCCATAGCATGAGTCACGTTCCATTTTATAATGCATGGTCAGCAACTAATATAGCTGTCTAGAAGTGATTTTTTAAAAAACGGATAAGACATATTACTTTAATCCTTTAATGTGAGTTTAAAATTATAGTTTTAAAGTATATTTGCTTTCTTCAGGAAAAATAATTTTAGTAAGCTCAACTTAATCTAGTATACCTAAATATATTCCAATACTTCGGTGTAAATAAAATAAATAAATGTAGTCTTCCCATAATTTATCAGTAAAGTTTTAAGCTTTACATATTTATTGACCAGGACAGGAGCTCCTAATTCCTTATTGAAGTAGTTGCAAAGAGTATTGTACTTTGAAATAAGACAATGTGATCAGCTTTTCTATTATGTAGGGCAACAGTAGAAAAAGAACAAATTCCCTACTCCACAAAGAAAATAAACAGGCAAAACGCACTACTTGGAAAAGCTAAAATCTAAACACAAAATTTGAAGTTAAAATTGAATTCATATACTAAAACTGATACATTCTGAACAAGCAGTGATAGAAGACAGTATATTATTTTAAAAAATAAGCCATGATTTGTGTCCATTAAGATGAGCTCTTGATAACTGATTGATTAATAATAATATTTGCAGTCATTCAAATATTCATCACAGAATACTCACCAGAGAATAGGCAAGTTAATTTTCAGAGGAAAGACAAATCACTAAGTAATACGTGGGTACGATCAAGATAGCTGGAGAAGTTGAGGAAGCGAGGCCGCCAGTGCTGGGGGAAATGTCTGAGTGACGGGGAAGAGCCAACCTTCTTTCTGTCCTTTCCTTCTCAACCCTAATCGCCCACAAGCTGATCTTCGTTATAGATGGAGAAGCATGCTGCTGAATCTTGACTCTCAGCCAAGCTGAATTGAGAAATGCCTACATATAGAGCGGAACCCTTCTGGGTGAGTCTGAGGCGTCCCCGAGATAGCTGACCTAGGGGACAGTAGCCTGATGGGGGGGACCCACTCTAAGGGCGGGGCACACCGTGCAATAGGTGAGGGACATGGATAAAACTACAGCAAGAGGGGAAATCTCACAGCAGGGCTCTCTGGCTCTGTCCGTCCTGCTTTCCCTTCCAGCCGGTCTGGGCAGCTCCCTGCTGGGCCTTGCTGTCCTTGCCTTTGGCCACACTTGAGGCCCAGGAAAATGGAGCTGGCTGGGCTTAGACTGAAACCTTTGAACCTGTCAGCAAAGCTAACACTTGTCTTCTTTAAGCTGTCCCCAGATATGTTGTTGGAACAACAACAAAAAAAAAAGTTGAATGACAGAAAATGAGCTGCCTCGATAACAGGGTGAAATTACAACAGAAAATATTTATCTTGTTGGAAAGTAGAGAGAATTTTTTCCTATTTTTCTCAGACGTTAAGTAAGTATTTTTGGTGGGACCTTTACAGAAAGCCTGAAAGCTGAAGAACCCCTAAAATACTGAGAGAATTACTGCCTGAATCATACAAACATCTGGGAGGGTAAAATGTGTCTGAATTGCAGTATTAAGTATAGGTTTTAATTCACTGGAGGTGTCTAAAGTATTGAGAAGGAAAAGCTTATAATGATGCTTGACATTGATATTAACGATTTTGGAAAAAATACCAAAGTCTATAACATTATGTATATTTTTTTGAGTAACTCCTGTATTGCATTCCATAAGAGCTGTACAAATGTATATTCCCATCAGCAATATATGAGCTCTCTTTTTCCCATATTTATGCCTGTATTATTATTTTTTGTCTATTTGATTATAGCTATTCTAATTGGAATGAGATCATATTGCATTGCAGCTTTTATTTGCAGTTAGGGATGTTGCATTGTCAGCTTTTCATGTTTCTTAGCCATTACTGTCTGCTTTGGAGAAGTGTCTGTGTATATCTTTCCCTATTTTTCAAGTCATATTATTATCATTGCTGTTATTGTTGCTATTGAGTTATACTTTTATGGAGTCTTCGTAGTAACCTCTTATCAAATACGGTCTGTATTTTCCAGTTCTGTAAGTTATCTTTTAGTGTGATATAATCCAATTTGTTTATTTTTTCTTTTATTTAATACATCTAAGGCCTTATTCAAAGAGAGAGAGAGAGAAAGCAAGAAAACAAGAAAGAAAGAAAGAAAGAAAGAAAGAAAGAAAGAAAGAAAGAAAGAAAGAAAAAGAAAAAAAAAGAGAGAAAGAGAAAACCTTTACCCAGATCAAGTTTTAGAATGTTTCCCTCTAAGAGTTTTATTATATCAGAACTTTGATGCATTTTCCTAATCAGTTCTGAGTTCATCATTATATGGTTAGGCTGAGAGATTAGCTTCATTCTTCTGCATGTGGCTATCCAATTAATTTTCCAAGCACTATTTGTTGAAAGGACCGTTCTTTGTTTATAGTACATTCTTGGCATCTCGTAAAAAATTAATTGGCAGGAGTTTTATTTCTGTATTCTCTATCCCATTCCATCTGTCCACGTGTCTATTGTATGCCAATCTCTTGCTATTTTGGTTTCTACAGCTTTGTAACTTATTTTGAGATCAGGTACTTATGATGTTTCCAGTTTCATTCCTTCTATTCAAGACTGTGTGGGCTATTTGATATTTATTTCTAATTCCATAAAAATTTTACTTTCTTTCTGTTTTGTGAAGAATTTCATAAATATTCTTATGGAATTCAAATAACATTTTATCTAGTATGAATATTTTCAAAATATTAATTTACTCCTCTATAAGTGTGCAATATTGTGCTTTTAAATTTTTATCAATATTTCTTTTTCTCAGTGTATAATTACTCATTTATTTGGTTAAAATTATTACTTTTGTAGCTATCGTAATTAGGATTGTTTTCTTTTCCATCATTTGGAAAATAATCAAAAGCTTCCTGATTTTCTTTAGAGGACGAAATGCACAGCAACTACTGTGACCACGGATCTGTGGAGAGAGAAGCGGTGGTTCTTTCATGACTAATTAAGCATCAGACACTATCATCTTTAAAGACCAATTTTAAAATGAGCATCTGAAATGAAGAAATAAAAACAGCAAAGAAACATAAAAAACATGTTGAACATCAGTGGTCATTCAAGAAATGCAAATTAAAACAACAATGAGATTTCACCTTACTCCAGAAAGAATAGCTGTCTTTCTGTGAAGAAAGCATATTGGAAATTTGTTTTTCTCTTTACACTTTAAGCTTTAAAGGATGAGAATACCTGGTTTAAGTGGAGGAGGGTCAGACTTCTGCCAAAGGACATAGGAAGAGTCTCAATGGACCTAAAAGTGTGGTTCATCTCTTGGGAGTCTGTTCACTGAACTGACGTGGTTAATGACCCTGATTTTCATAAAGTTCTTCCTACGTGATGGGAATGAGAAAGAGTCTTATGAAAACTCAGAGAAATCAGTGTAGCTCCTCTTCATCTGTGATAATGCTGGACCAAATGAGCAAACTCAGTAATCACAGCCAAGAAGAGCACACTATTTTTGAGCAGTTTTTAATGATACATTTTATGCATACATTATCATCACATTCAACATTTGAGAATTTGTACCTGACATGAAACGTATTGATTTTCATCTTTCTCATTCCTTGCCCTCCCCCGCCCTCTAAATACATAAGCTTTGTTTCCTTTATTGCCATCAATTTTTTTCTTTCTCTTCTTTACTTTTCCTTTTCTTTTTGAACCTATTTCATAATACCTATCTTATATTTTGGAATTCCTTTACACTTCAGTTTCTCATGCCAGAGAAATGATATGATATTGACATATTTGTGTCCTATTTATTTCACTTATGAGTATGTGCTCAAGGTACATCCATGTGAGTAAAAATGACTCAAATTTATCATGTTTTATGGCAGACTAATACTCTATGTTAAAAAAAATCTTTATCCAATCTCACATTATAGGTATTTGAGGTATTTCCAAGATTTAGTTGTTGCAAATTGTACTGCTATAAACATATCACATATTTCAGTGTGATATGAATCTTTTAATTCCTTTGTATATATTACCTAGCAGGGAAATAGCAGGATCAAATGAGACCTCAGGGTCTAGTCTTTTGAGAAATCACCACACTGATCACAATGCTTGTACCAGTCTACATTCTAACCGACAGTGGAAAAGAGTTTCTTGTTCCCACAGCGTGCCAGTTTTTGATGTTGGTTGATTTTTTGATAGCAACTATTCATTGCGAAGTGAGATAAAATCTCAGTGTTGTTTCCATCTGCATCTTGAATGAGCAGCATCTTTAATGTTGGAGCTCACTGTTAGGGACTCAGAGAACAATTAGAATGGCTCTTTTACCAGGAAATCACCATTCCCAGCACATGCCAAATGAAGAAGGGCAGGTCACAGAAGATGACAGAGTGTAGACAGCACACTTAATAGTACAGACTCAGAAGCTTGTACAACACTGATAAATACAGTTTCACTGATGGATACAGGATGAGAGTATAGCAGTCGCTACTGGAGTCTGACTCATATTACCCCAGTGCTCCTCACCAAACGTTTATTGGAAATTGATGGCTTCTTGCTATAAAGTTTTATAACTCTCTGCTTAAGGGATTTCTGTAGAGACACAAGAAGAATTGTTACATGGTGTACAGACCAGATTTTTTAAATTGAAATTTTTATTTGTACATTACATATACACATCATAATTGTACTCCACAGTGGGTATTTGTACCAGTATAAGACACAACTTAATTCTCATTTTTTCCCATAGCCTTACCCACCCTACCACCCCCCTATATACATACAATTTGTTTCCTTTATTTTTTGTTATAATCCCATTATTTTCCCCCTTCACCCTATTACACTTTGAGTATTTTCTATTCCACAATATATAACATACAACTCTAGGACTCATTCACATCTTTATTTTCTCATACCAGAGAAAAGATGCGATATGTACCTATCTGTGCCCTATTTATTTCACTTATGAGGATATCCTCAAGGTATGTCCATTTAAGTATAAATGATTCAAACTTATCACTTTTTATGGCAGAGTACTATTCCATTCTGTAGAAGAACCACAGCTTCTTTATCCAGTCTCCAGTTTATGGACACTTGGGTTGTTTCCAAGATGTAACAATCACAAATTGGGCTGCTATAAACATGGGTGCACATGTGTCACTGTGATATGAGTCTTTTAATTCTTGTGTGTACACACCTAGTACAGCAATGGCTGGGTCAAATGGGACCTCCAATCTTAGCTTTTTGAGGAATCTCCAAACTGATCTCCACAAGGGTTGTACAAGTCTACAGTCCCACCAACAGTGGAGAAGGGACAAACCATATTTTTAATTAGAAAATGATTTTAAACACAATCCTCTATAGGTGGCAAGCAAGTGTTAGGGTTATGTCATCCATTCTGGCAACTCTAAGCTTCATAATGCTCCATGAATTATCCAGTATAACTAACCCTATTTCCCATGGGGAGAAGTTCATTTAATGCACTGATTTATGTTACTCCCCCCCACACACACACACACCTGATATTCCATTCACACACTGCTGCTCCTTTAAGTCAGCTTCCAAGTAAACTACATTCCCTCAAATCCTAGATCCAAACGCCAATCTGGGTGAAGTCAAGTTATGAATCCATGTGCACTTTAATTCATCTTATACTATGCACTTCATTGAACTGACATAAGGTCCAAAAACTCACTACCCATGAGTTGCTATTCTGGTAATATCTTGGAATACATTTGAGAAGTGCACCTAATATGCCAGTTGGATCGATTCACTGCTTGAAAATAAAACAATAAGAGTAACTTATGGTAATATCTGCTAACTTCAACTTTTCCTTCTTGCATCAATGACAATCTAAATTTAGACTATCATTTGATTTTTAAAATGTTTTATGTGATATGTATGTGCTCACTTTCACAGTAAACTTTATGAAAAAAATACAGTTTAGAACATTTATTGTCAGGAATGGACAACTTACTCAGATTTATGATTTACTCACTTGGATTTAAAGATGCTTGCCCCGCCCTGTAGGATTAACTACAAGATTATTGACAGACATCTGTACCCCCACCCCCGATCTTCTATTACAAAGATTGTTGCACTAAGATTTTCAGCAGACATCTGTCCTGCCCTAAGGGATCTTCAATTACATGGACTGTAGTGGATATCTACCTGGCTTTATGCATGCTAGGATTCTGGGTGTGAAGGCTTGGTGCTGAATAAACTCGGGGTACTGGGCCATCAACTGTTGTGGTTGCTCAGAGTACCAAGAGTGGAGCCTAGGCTCAGCCTTTTTCTCAAGGTCCCCATTTTTTTGTTTGTTGTTTCTTAATCCTTTTGCTGTGGGACTCACAGGGGACTGGAGTTTGCCACAGGGGCTCTGGCTGCATCCTTTTCCCTTGTGTCTCATAATTTATAAAATAAATTCTCACTAAATATTATTCAAATTAAGTTTCACTACTCTGTGAAGATCTTATGAGTTGATTTTCACTAATGTTTGACATTCTAATCATGAACATCTCACAAATGACTTATCTATTTTCTTCTTTAGCTTTTTAAGATATTTGCATAATTTTCTGGTGTGAATGCTGTGATTTTGAGTATTTTTATGCTTCTATGAAAGAAATAATTTTGCCTTGAATATGTATGTATGAGTAGAAAAAATCGATAGGGAATTTGTTCAATTTTTTAAACATCTTTTTGAGAGTGTTATTATCAATTTGAACTTTCTAATGCTAATCTTTAGACAGTCCTGTTAATCACATTCTTGAAAACATGATTTTTCTTTTTTGGATTTTTGGTTAATTAGCAAGTTTGAACTAGCTATTCTCAATTCAAATTTCCTAGTATGAGAAACAGACAATGTACATGAGGTCTAAAATGTATATATATATTGTGAAGTTGGAAGAAAATGGTCAAAGGAGAAGAGCACAAAAAATGTTTATATCAAAATAATTATACTGCTATAAGATAATACAAAATAATAAAGAAAATACAAATATAAAGAAAAATAAACAAATTAGCCCCCACTTACCTTTGAAAACTTTTGTGGTTGGTGTGAGGGAGACAAGAGAGAGGAGGATTATCTCTGAGGACACTCTCACTGTGCTCAGTGGAGTCACTATTCTCTATTGGCTGGATGGAATCTTCTTTTTGTGCACCATTAAACCCACAGGGACACTTGCTTTTGTCTTCTTTTGAGAATTTCATGGAAATGTGACACAGGATTGAGGTTAAACTGACTCATCACTTGCACTGCTAGAGGTGGTGCTTTTCCACAGAATTCTGTATTTTTCTCCACATTGTATATATTCCCCTAATCATTTGAAATTAGGGATTCCTAGGCCTTTCCCCCTGCTCTTCCTCAGATGAGATCTCCCTCCTTCTCTCTCTCTCTCTCTCTCTCTCTCTCTCACACACACACACACACACACACACACACACACACACACACCTCAAAGGACAGGAAGAGAGAGAACCATTGAGTCATTTCTGATCCTATGACATTTGACATCATGTACTACTCCTTTATCAAGTTAAAACTGGTTAGAAGTATTTGCTCAACTTATGGAACACTAAAAGAACAAGTTACTCATAATTCAGGTTTTACTATATTATATCTTGTCCATTATTCTCTATGTCATAGGGTTTCCATTGATCTGATTGCTTTATAAATGATTTTATTTAAATTCATATGTGAAATAATATAAGAAGTTAGGCTGTTTATTGTAGAGAGTTCTTAATAACAAAATAGTTACTATCAATAACAATTATGAATTAACAATAATTGTAATTCATAAAAAATATGCCCAATGGGCTGGGGATTTAGCTCGTGGTTCCTGCGCCTGTCTTGCAAGTGCAAGGACCTGGATTTGATCCCCCAGTAACCACATATAATACTGGGCATGGAGACTAACCCCAACAGCAATCAGTACCACCACATACCACAGTGGTGGCTCACGCCTGTAATCCCAGCACTCGGGAGGCAGAGGCAGGTGGATTGCTATGATGTGAGTTTGAGATTGAGCTCAGGGCCAGCCTGAACTACAAAGTGAGATCCTGTCTCAAAAAACAAAACAAAACAAAACAAAACAAAAAACAAAAAAAAGCTCAATTATTTCTAAAATACAGTGTGATTTTTAAAATATTTACAGACCCAAAGAAAACTAAAGGGAAAACTTTAAATAAATAAATAAAACTGAACAATATTAAAATTTAAGAGAATTCTCCTCATGTTTGAGGTGACCAAGGACATATTTTTCCACAAGCTTTAAACCTTTTCAGATTAACTTTTTGTGTCCTACAGAGAAACTTTATATTATTATTATTTATAAAAATAAGTGCAATTAGGTACATTTAACCATATATATTTGCTTGTCTAAAAATATTCCTAAATGTTTTAGTGTTTATCATTACAAATAAGAATTTTAATAATTTTGCCATTTCTGAAATCTTTCAGACATTCTTGTTAGATCTCTATTAATGTATTAAGATACATTACTAATAATAATCAAATTGAAAGTAATGTATTTTATTCCTCAGCTATTTTCTGTTCTACGTACTCTCAAGATTTTGCTTCCTTTGGTCTTAGTAGTGCCCAGGGATTTAACTCTGTGGTTCTGGTGCCTGCCTCACAAGCACGAGGTCCTGAGTTTGAGCCCCTGGTCAAAAAAAAAAAAAAAAAAAAAGATTTACTTTTTGTGAAGTAAATTCCATGAAAGAATTGTTAATATCTTTAACTTGAAAAAGAAAATTGAAAGAGAAGTGGAACAATGTAGAGAAAAATGAAAAATGATAGTGTACTGGATAGCTCATATTCTTTATGTTAACATAACATTTATTATTTGGGTTTTTTGTTTGTTTGTTTTGGTTTTGCATAACAGGAATCAAACTCAGAAGTCTATCTTGTACTTGTCAGGCTGGGACTATGTCTCTGAGCTACATAACCAGCCTCTATGTATTATTAGTTTTTAATCATAGTTCACTCAAGATAATACTAACTAGCACATAAAAGTGAAGAAAATAATCCCTTCCAAAATATGAACCCAAGAATAAGTTTGCTCTCAGAGAATATTTTGAGTCTTATTTGTTGTTGTTAAAGGAAATATCCTTTCTAATTATTTCCCCATATGGTATTCTGCCATATTCTGAAATTGTTGTGCTTTTTGTATCTATTTTCTGGACATTGCTAACATGTTTTTCATGGATGGCCTTCACCATTATGGAACGTTATAGTACATGTTTTCCTTTGCATATGTTTTGTCATTGTACTTATAGAGATAGATAGTTTTTTCTAAATTTGATTTTAAATTGTTTAATGTCTCTACTGATCTTTTCACTTATCTGTTAAATGGGATTCTATAGTAGAATTTACAAAGAGTTGTTAAAGATTATTTGGGTCCCAGAGTACTAGAGGTTGAACCCAAGATCTTCACATTGTGGCACTTCTCATACTCATTTTTATTTCTTATTTTGAAACAGTGTTTTTGAGTCAGTACATTGTACATGCTGGACTCAAACTTGCCACCTCCCTGCCTCAGCTTCCTTGAGTTTTAGAATTACCTGCTCAAGGAAATACCTGCTCAATCTTAGTTTAAATCTTGCCAAACATCCCGTGAAAAAATTTTAATTATATATCATTAAAATATTATATATATGTGTATATATATAAAATACAAAATATGGAGTTATGATGTATATTTGCACATGATATATAACAGTTTTTTAATGCAACATAATTGCATCATACATAGGTAATAATCTTGGGTTCTTGATAAATTTGATCAATCTCTTCTCGTGGATTTTTCTAATATTTTCTAGATTTTCCATGTACAAAGTGAATTGGAAGAATTTTTTCTAGTTCTGCAAGTACTTACAAAAGAAGGTCGTCCTCCTAGAACTGTTTATTTGACAACTAACAGCAAGTGAAGTGAGTTCTGAAATTTCCACTTCTGTTGCTAATATTCAAGCATCCTCAAAGACAAACCACATGTAGATGCTATGTAGTCAAAGCAATCTGTGTCAAGTAGATTTTCCATTTTTCTGGACTGTTCCCTTTAGTTTTACCATCAGTCAATGGAAAATAGATTGAAAGAAAGTATTACAGAACAGTGAGAACACGTTTGGCCTATTTGTGTTATGTGCTTCCCTTTAGCCTGCCAAATGGTTGCTAACATTACAAAAATGCAAAATATAGAGATGAGCAAAAGCTTGATTAAAAATATATTAGAATGGAATCATTCATTTTGTCTATCATTTTGCAGTCTGTATGCTGTTATAATTTTCTCCCACAATACCAGACATACTAGGCATTCTGAGAAAATACCAGTGAGAAAAATATTATCACGTTTACATTTTATTCTGCCTGAAGTGTCCTATTGATCAGGTCCTGGCCCACAATATTTTAGCCTTCCAAATATGTGGCAGTTCAATCATGAATTTTAGTATGAGTTATAAAGTGACACTGTGTAAACTCTTCACTCAAAGATTGTTCCTCAGCAACATATATCTTCAGTGCAAGTACCCAGTGTTTTTCCTTGTCAGCTGCAACCTTCTCTTAAGGATTCTGGGCTAAGTCCTGAAAAATGTGTGATAAACAGTTAACTCTTATTACTCTGTCAAAGGCTGCTGTCACAATTTATATTTTAAAGTTGTTTTTAACCTTAAAAAGGATCTGTTCACCCAAAAAATATGTTTCTATGTCAAATGTGTTTGCCCAAACTCAGACGAACATTTTCAGTTTGTGCTGTATAAAACACAGGTGAAGAAAAACATAATAGGGTAGACAATTATTTCATCTACACCAAATAGAGTCATAGAAGTCTATCTATATGTATTTGGGAATAAAACACTTCATACTGACTGTACATTAGTGCTCTGAAAGTTTGATATATTTTTCTATACCCAATATTAACATTTTCTATTAACTGCTTTGTTTTGGTTTTACTTAATGTCCAAATGTTCTCAGCCCTAACAAGTGTGTACAGTGTTTCTGATCAAATGGTTACATAGACAGCTTACTGTTGAAAGTGGTGATGATTTAGAAGACCTTTTGAAAAACTAAATTGAGTTTATTGGTACATTTTAGAAATATATTATGATCACATTCTTCATTGGCAATTTTTACCTGGATATAATAGATCTTGATTCTTTTTTTTTTTTTTTTTTTTTGGTTTGTTTTCCTGCCTTCCTTTCAGCTTCCACAGTCCTACAAACACAAGCTTTGTTTTCATTTTTTATCATCAATTTTTTCTTTCCTTTCTTTGTTTTCCCTTGAAGACCTCTCCCCACTACTCAGCACCCTTTAGTGATGAGAAGCCCACATATTGGGTACCACGGGTAGAGAAACCTTTTCTGGCAGTTTAGAGCTGAGCTAACACAGTACCTGAGAACTGTGAAGAGATTTTATGTAACAAATCAGGTACTTCAGTGACAGAAAGTTGTTCATGGCAAATAGTTAAGGCAAATTAAATTATTTTCCTTCTCACAGTCTTATTTTACTCCTGTTTTGACATAATCATTACCCAAAAGTTTATTTCTTAATTTTCTTCCTATCTTTCCTCCCACAGCACATTTCCACATGATCTCCATGAGTTTTCTTTGTCCCTCAGGGTTATGTGTTCCTTGCAAAATGGAAAAGACTATGTCATCTTTAATATATATGTTTAAAAGACCACACTACTTTCATGGATGTTAATTTTGTTTCCCATGGTCAATTATGTCTATGTTAAAATTCTGTGTAACATAAACCATCTTATGTCTTAATAAACTCATAGAAAATAGATAATGTTTATTGGATACCTTTATTTTAGAGACTTCCAAAGCAGTTGTCCTATAGAGAATTTTCACAGAGGACTGCATATTTCTCCTCATTTTCCTACTATGATTATCTAGATTTTTGGTGGTTAGCCAATTTTACAAAAACCCTTTTCACTAACCTGTCAAGAGTATACTAGTCTCTAAATTTTAAGTTTATTATTCATTGCTTGAGAGCTTTCATCTATTCAGAAACAAGCGCACAGGAACATTCATTAAAAGAATGATAATGAATAAATACAGATGTTTTGAACTTGCAGTTTTTGGCATCTCACTTGAAAGACGGATTTTATAAAGGTTCCATGATGTCAGGGTATGTGATTCAATTTCACCAGAGCAAAGCTAAGAACCATAACAAGGCTCTGGGTCAGAGCATAAGGTTTTGTTTGCTTTACTACATTGAATGTGTATATGATGATGTGCGTCCATCATTACACTGAGCAGCTTACTATTCACTCCCCTGGCAAGAAATGCAATTTTATGCAAAGCTGACACCCAGAAGATCTTATAGTTACAGAGATAGATGACTATCCAAGGCAAAAGTTATGTTTAAGAGGTTGTTTACAGTGCACAAAAAGAAGAAGGTCATTAAAATAAGGTACCTTTATAAATTCAACATTGCATCATCATTTCACTGACAGATTTTTCACTAGTTGTAGTTTACTCGGTGCTATGTTCAAGTATTTAAGCTTTCAAGTGCACTCTTAAAAGTTTTGTAATCAATACAACAGCAACAGAATAAAAAAAAAACAACAAAACTTGGCATCCTAAAGGTACAGACAAGCATTATTGTATTTGTGTGTATTGACTTCTTTAAAATCTTTGAAATAATCATAAACGTACATTTTTAAGTACAATTTGGTCATTATAGAGTTGTAATTGTAACTACAAAGCAATATTTCTTTTGCTTTTCTTGCAAATATCTCTTTTCTGAAATAAAACAAAAATTTGAAAAAAATGAACCTGCATTTTTTTTACAAATCAATATTTTGAAGTAATAAATTTAAAATATTAAATGATTTTATATCAATTATATTTTATAATTTTAACATTTTCCTTATTTCTCCTATACACTCATACCAGTTATATTCAAACTGATTTTAACAGAAAAAATTCTTCAATTAAATATAATTCTATCTTCCTTTGTACTTGACATGTGTATAAATATTGTTAATAAATAAGAAGTATGGTGTTGCAAACCGGTAGGGCAGGGAGAAATTGATGATAGTATATTCTACTGGGGTATACAATCACAATAATGAAAAATCATTGAATATTTTCTGTCATATTAGTAGTATAGCACATTTCTTTAATTTCATACAATATAAATTACTTTGAAAATATAGTTTTGGGGCTGGGATTTATTTAGCTCAGTAGTTGCAGCACCTGCCTTGCAAATGCAAGGACCTGGATTTGACTTCCGGTAATGCTGGGTGTGGAGACTCATGCCCACCAGCATTCAGAACCACATACTACAGTGCCAGGCAGGGCACTAATGCCAGCCTATAATTCCAGCATTCAGGAGGCAGATGCAGGAGGATTTCTGTGAGTTCAAGACTGAGCTCAGTGCCAGCCTGAAGTACAAAAGTGAGACTCTGTCTCAAAAAATTTTTTAAAAAGAATAAGGTCAAACTAGCTGTTCAGAATATTCTTGCTAGAGAAATTTTCTGGTTTTGTACATATAGACTAGAAAGTAGGCTATGGTTTCACAGATAAACTATTCCACTTTCAAGCTAAATACTGCTTTTATAAATAGCTCAATGATCAGATTGTAATTTTTAAATTGATTGCATTACAATTTTGTATACCTGGGTGAGCTATTTAATGGATGTATATTTCTCATTACAAAAAATGAATACAGCGAAACACACAACTTCATGAGTATACCATATAGCACCCTGGGGAAAAGCCCATTGTATGTTAAATACTAAGAGCTGAGTTTTTAAAAATCTAAAATAACAAAACTAAGTGCACACATGTACAACATTCTCTAGAAAACACTATTTTAAGTATATTATTATTAGGATCACTTGAGGACCTGTGGCTGCTGTATACTCTCCACAGCAAATGGCTTGTGGAGATGTGCTCTCTGCCTTCTAATACATGTTCACAGAATGCTTTTGTATTGTCTGCTTAGAATGTTGACTTATATTCATTTAACCTTTCCTCTTCTTTTCCCAAGCTATGATGGCTCAACCTCCACATGTTCACCTCATAAGCCTGTATGATTCTAATAAATTGTTCTCAGCCACCAGTTGGTAGTCCTGTCAGTTCCCTGTCAGTCATTCCGTTGTCATCCGGGGCTGTCAGTCACTAGCTGGTAACCAGCTACCAGCCATTCTCTGGTAAAACCATTGTCTGTTCGTGATCATGCTCCTTGTCTCCTTCCCTACTGAGGGAAGGACTCATCATATCATATTTGTGTGTGTGTGTGTGTGTGTGTGTGTGCGCGCGCGCGCGTGCGTGCAAATGATTCAAATGACTCATGAGATTTCCCTACAATATTTAGTGCTCAGCAAGAGAGTACAAAATGTAGACTGTCATAGTAGCCATTGGCAGGTATTTGGGAACAATTATTTCAAACTTTCTGGCTAACTACATAGTGGGAAGTACTGCATTAGAAATTCTAATTAGTGGAACGTAGTACAAACAAACATCCCAAGTGGTGGCTTATTTACTTGCACATTTGCATGTGCTAGTCTCAGGATGCAAATTTAGCCACAAACACCATCAACCAATTATGAAATGTGACTTGATTATACTCAGATCTTCTTGATGAACTCAGTTTGGAGCTAGAATATTCTGGAACTTGTTTCTACTAAAGAAAAAATAGTGTAACACTTCATAGGCATATATGTGAAGTTCTTTTATACATTCTTTTGTAAAGTAGGGGATGAAAAACTCTAAAAAGAAATTAATGTATTAAATGTCTTTTTCCTACTGAATCAATTGAATTAAAGTGTTTTTTGAAATAAAATATTTCTTAAGAAGGCATCAGTCAAATTGCAATGAAATCAAAAGTATGTAGCATTTTTCAGTTTGAAAATGTCATGAAAAATTTATATGCATTTCTGAAAATTATTCCTGTTAAGTCAGTATTAATATCTATTGTGCAAGTAATACATAAAGAAATTACATCATTAAAATCTTTTAAAGTCTGTACTATTAAGTAGCAATTAGTGATTGCAGAGTTTGTTCTATGCTCTGTCCCATTAGGCCTCATTCTTTACTGGGCAGTGATGTTGGATTGGAGTAAATGTTTTCTTAAGATACACAGTCATTATTTGTGAAATTATTAATCATCTAAATGCATTCTGGACAGAAGCTTCATTTTATCTGAAGCTAATTTTCAAAATGCCTGCAGATTTCCAGAAATCACAGTTTAGCTTTATCTACATACCATATCTGGTCAACTAGCTATTATTTCTTAGCTGGTTGGCATAGATTTCCTATTCTGTTGGATCAGTTTGTATTTCCAATCACTCAGGCACTTAATAGCTTATGAATGTTTACACTGGGGCCAAAATGGAGATACAAACAATTTTTGAAGGAAAACATCAGTTTGTATATCAGCTCTGGACAATAACAAGAAATGCTGGCTTCATTTTTCATTATTAGTTTCATTCTCAGAGGGACAGAGCCAAGTCCTCCAACAGCTGTACTTTCTTACCAGCTAATATCTACCAAACTCTTTGATGTTATGAATATTTGTGATAGAAGTAAAAGCTATTTAAATGTTGAAACTTTCTTATAGATGACTTCATTTCATTCACTTCTTCATGCACCCCTCCCAAGGGGTTGTCCATCACACTAACTCTGAACAGATATGTGCATTTTGCTTTGGGAAACAGGAAAGTAGCAAGTGTTACCATAAAAAAAGGGGGCTTAAGAATGTAAAATAGGAAGAAAAGATTCAAAAGAGTAGGGCAAGTGGCAGAAGAGGGTGGGGAAGGAAAAATAGAAGGAAAAAATGGAAATATCTTTTATATATATAAAATATATATACATTTATATATACATATATATATACATATATACATATATATATATGAAGTGATGTACTATGTGTACTATGTATGTGATGTACACATACATATATATATCTATATATATACATATATAGATATATATATGAAGTGATGTAGGTTCCAATGATGAATGTGATCATAATGTGTGGCTAAAATGTACCATTTAACTTCATGGAAAGAGAGACTGGAAAAGTACTTCAGGATCAATATTTCCCCTTGCTCAGTGCTATTACATTAGAGGCTTCGTGGTACTATCTCGCTTGATGAAAAGCAGTGACCCTACACCTTCCGCCCTCCCCTGCTCACGTGTAACCCCACTCCAACCACATCGATGACACATCCTTGACCAGCCTTTTCTGATTTACCCGGCAGCTGACCAGGGCCGGCCGTGGGGAGACCCCCGGAGCATAGCTGATCCCAACAGATCCATCCAGTCAGCAGAGAGACTCATGAAAAATAATTGGTGTTGACGCTAAACACTGATTTTTGAGCTGGTTTCTTCATTCAGTCATATAGTTAGTAGATAAACATGCTTTGCCCTGTTTGTTAGTCAGTTTTTCATTCCCGTGACAAAATACTGATGAGACAGCGATTTTCAGTTCGTACTCAGCTGGCATCTCTGCTTTTAGGCCTGTGTCCAGGTGGAAGATACTAATAAAGCTGTTTACCTGAAGGCATCCAGGAAACAGACAGGGGGAGAGAAGAGCCAGAGCGCCTGAGCTAGCGAGTCTCCAGCTGCCTTGTTCCCTCCACCCCACGCCACTGGACCGGTGGCCGCGTTCCGTCAGCCCCTCTCCTCAGTTTTCCTACTTGCCAGTTGACTCCGTCTAAGAACAGCCTCCCAGAAAAGGGGTTCCTGGATGTTTCTCACTTCAAGCAAATTGACAATCAAAGTTAATCACCACGTGCAGTCAGTACAATGGCGTTTTATTCATGGGGCTATTTTCAAATGCTCAAAGCAAGTACTAAGAAATGTTGTGAATAGCAGCTTCCAGGAAATTTGGTGTTACTTTTGGTATTGTGGGGAGATAATTTGAAGTACATGTTGAATATTCTGCTCACAGTTATGGAAGCCACAGGGAAAGCTTTGAATCATGCTTTCAACTACCATCAGTGGTCAGTGTAATCCAAGACATCGCTGCACTAATCTGATATTCAATTCAAAGGCATTTACATCATTTTAGGTATTTCTTTAATTGAGAGTTTGAATTTTTCTGTTTTAATTAATTTAATATCATTCTTCCATCTTATCTCTGACCATTTTATGACATTCAGCAATATTAGAAAATGCAGTTTGACAGAGGGAAAATCAGTAGATTTCACTTTATGGAGATAGACGGTATGTCATGTTTTGAGACTTTTCCATCCCTCAGAATTTCCACTAATTCTTGAGCTAAAGGGAGAAGGCTAAACGATCCATAGACAACTTTGAATACAGTTTATTAGCAGAGAATCACCTCTCTTTGTTACCTATCTTATGTGTTAAGTGTATCAAGACTTATTTTCATAATTGCAAAGACAGAGAAAACATTTAACATTTAGACAATACTCAACACTGAGTATACAATTTTGAAGATTTGGTTGAACATTTGTAAATTGCAATATTTTATAAAATAAAGATATTACATCAAGATATCAAGTGGCTTAGAAATATAAACAGTAACAAAGCTATTGTTTATTAATAACTACATTTTAATAACTTAAAGTACTAAAGTCAAATACTTCAGGTAGTTGATGAATGATGCAGTGTAAGTAAATTTCTGGGACAAATTTGATACTTGAAACTTTATATCAAATAAAAATATAGTTATCAAATAATTTTTGTAAGGACTCAGGTGGATACCTCTTTTAAAATAATTTTTTATAATATCTTAGGTAAATGAGTCTAGGAATTTATCACTGACAATAAGTGATGAAATAAAATAATTTTAACTCCATGCATTATTTCAGGTGAGTCTGAAATTTTTGAGTATGTCCAACATCAGTATTGTTCGAGAATAAAAATTATCAAATTCATATTCACTACTGTAAGTATAATGTAAAAGTCATTTACAAATTTGTCATTCAGTAGAGATTGTATTTACAATTTGCACATTTCCAAACTCTTTTTTTATATAGCCTAGTGATGCAATTTTCAAAAAATAGTCACTTTACATAGTCACTAACATGTCTCCAGTGAAAATATATTAAAAATTTTTAGAGCTGGGGATATAGCTCAGTGGTTCCAGGGCCTGCATTGCAAGAGCAAGGTTCCAGTTTCGATCCCTGGTAGTCACATACTACAGTACCAGGATTGGTGACTCACTCCCACCAGTAATCAGTACCACATACCACAGTGCTGGGCACGGTGGCTCATGCATGCCTGTAATTTCAACACTCAAGAGGCAGAGACAGGAGGATCGCTGAGTTCAAGGCTAGTTCAGGACCAACCTGAAGTACAAAATGAGACCTGTTTTCAAATAAAAACTAAAAAAAAAAAAGTAAGAATTAAGTCTTTCAGTCATTCGTAATATAATTTCCATAATAATTATTATTGCATTTTGTACATTTAATTTTATCACTGCCAATACAGAAATAAGTAGAAATAAATAGAGCATACTAAGCATATAAAAATATGTCCTCCATAGAAACATTTTACTACATTTGTTCTAAATTACTTAAAATGTAAAGTTCATAAAAGAATTACTACTACTCATATGAAATTCTCATGACTCCTTCATTAATATTCATGAAGTATTTATTGACCTAACTTTATAAGTACTCATTAAAATTCACAAATGAGTGTGCTTCTAGACAGTCTATCAAGTCAGAAAGCATGAAAGGCCATGTTTTATGTACATATGAGTTCATGTACTCAATTTAAAACTGAATTTTTATGAACTTTAATGCCTGAGCCATCCAAATTGAAATCATCCCTAACAAGTTGCGTTACAGAATCTCTGTAAATAATTTGGTTGGCATTTAATTGTGACAAGTAATATTTAGTTTAATAGAAAAAGAGGACGTATAGGTCATTTATTTACTGTAGGATTATTAGGTGAGCAGTAACAGTGCACTGAAGGAAATCATGACAAGAGGGGACATCTATTACACTGAGAAGTTGAAAGAATCTGATAGCTATTTGAGTTAAAGAACTGTGGAACCTAGCATAACTTTGTTACCCAGTTTTTGGTTTTATTTGGAAATTGGTTGCTTCTCACTTACTTGTTAATCAGGTCCCCTATTATGTGCAATGTTGTTCGTCATCTTCCCGCTAGTCCGGTCTGTCCAGAGTGGGAGAACAATCAATGCTTTCTGCATCTCTTACTCCAGATAAATAAATGGGAGTGAATAAATATCCAGCAAAATTTCACACTGTTTTTGTCTCGATTCTTGATCACATAAATTTAGTGTTCTAAAAATGTATAAGCAGGACAATTTATTATTAATCAGGTAAATAAATTTAGCTCATTCAATAAATCTTTATAGACAACCAACATCTGACAAATACATGTCAGATTTTGAGTCTATGAAATTCTGTGATATCTCTTGAATTCCTCTGTGGAGAGGAAATGTCACTGGCACTCAGTGATAAAAATGAAGTTGAAAACATGTGTTTTAGATGATGAGCTTCGTCTCTATAAACCGCTCATTATACAGTAAGGTGGAGCAGCTTTTCCATTGCCATTGTCTTTCCACAGAGTAAAGGACAGGGGCAGTGTCCCTCCATGAGCACGGTGCTCTGTGCTGACTGCAGTCAAAATGTCCTGAATCACCAGAGCTGGATGACTGCGGGTACAGGCGAAAGTCACTGCTTTTTCTAAACTCTGACAAGTGCACTATAATGTACACATCCTATATTCATGTTCTCTCAGCTGGAAACAATTGTTTTTCTGTCAAAGTGCTTCAAAAAGATTCATTGTTTACTTTCTAGAGATGAATGAAGCTTGACCTTGGGCTATCAATTCTTAGACAGTTGTGCCACAAGGCTCAGGAAACAAATGTTTCTGGAATACCAGATTCCAAAATCTCACACATATCTCCTGTTTTTCAGCCTCCATTGAAAACAAATAATTCGACAACACTGAATACATAACCAAGTGCAACCAAGTTTCTTGTTTTGTAAAATATCTTTGCTTATTGTAGACATCCAAACTGAGAATTCATATTTCATTAAAAACTACAAGTAGAAGGTGGAACAGACACAAGCAATATTCATGGGATTGTATGCAGGTAACTCATTTTTCCTTTTACTCAAAGATATTTAAGGATGAATTCACAATCACATAATCTATGTAAGAGATCCAGTGTATGTAGCCTGGTGACGTTCCAAAGGGAAATAACTTTATAAAGCACATCATCCTTCTTCAGATTTTTCAACTACCTATTCCTTCACACAGTATTTCTAATTTTTTT
>PVIR01028758.1:0-21711 GCA_004026965.1 Petromus typicus | reverse complement strand
AGCACAGTTTATGGCTGCAAAATTCTGATGAAAAATTTCTGGGGTGTTCCATTTAAAATTGTCTCAGCAGAGAAAGTAGAGATTGAGATTGGGGTTCAGTGGACGGCGTTTTTCTTTTTACTTTTCATGATGAAATTTCAGCATGAAACTTCACTTTTAAAATCAGCTAGAAATATCAGATGGCTCAGGTCACTGCCCTGCTTTCATGGCAGTAGAAGTTAGAAGCAGGTCCCCAGGCGTGGACTGAGTGTCTTCCAGCCTGGCCTGTTCATTTCTAAGGGTGGCTCACGGTACTGAATGACTCCACAAAGCCCCATATGCGTGGAACCTGGCTACCTTAGCAATCAGTTCCCTCTCTGTAGATGCCAATTAACAGGCAATTAAAACTCTCCACTGGTCTCACTATTAATCCTCGGGTCAGGATACAAAGAAATGAGAGGAAAGAGGCTCTTCAAAGTTCTGTTTTACTTTTAAACATGTACAATGCCCTTGGCTCTAGAATATACCATATTTAAGATTTCCAGGAGGGTATTTATTTGATCTTTTGTTTTGCATCTTTCGCTGCATGGTTGTATATCATTTCTACGTCTGATTTTGTTTTAACACTACTGATCATTTATGGAAACAAACCTATGGAAAATTTCTGCCTACCTCCTTCTAAGCCCATTACTACTAGTCACTCTTAAAGTCCACATATCCTTCGAGCACACACTATTTCCCTACTTTCTGTCCAAAGTCATTTCCTCTGTCCTTCAAGCAAAACCTACCCCCAAAAGTATTTTAATACAACTCAAAAACAAGAAGGAACTGCCTAGAATTTGGAGTCTGACCCAGAGTTAGGGGAGAAAGGGAGACAATAGCTTTCCCATAAAAGATTCACAGCACACTAAGTTTATCTACTGTAGAAGTTGTTGGGTGGGGCTCTGACCCAAGGCCTCTGCTGTGCAAAGGAAACAAAGAGCCACGCGGCTCTGATACAATGAGTAAAAAGAGGACAGAATCAGGAGTCTGTGCACTAAAATCCCAGCGAGGCACTTGTGTCCGAAGTCATCTGACACAATTGTTATTGCTGTAGGAAAGTAGATGTTTAAGGCTGCTGTTTGGACTTCATTTTCTCACAATGTTTATTGTTTACTCAAGAAAAACTTTCTTCACTTTCTTGAATGGCTCACAGTCCCAATGTTTGCATTTTGTATTTCTTTAGTATCAGAAGGCTTTGGGTTTTTCTGGGGGATTAATAGGTCTTTTCATTTTATATAGTTTTTGCAGCAGGGACCAAACAGTGGCTTAATATACTAATATGTAAAGAGAAAAAATGATCTAAAGCAGGTGAGTGTTAATAAAGAGATATGTTTTCTCTGGGTTTGAGTGATATATGTGGCTTTTTCCTCTCTAATGTGAACAAGGTAACTCCAGTTCTCATTAATATTATTCTTTTTTCTTTCTTTGTTTTTTTTGAGACAGGGTCTCACTTTTGTAGTTCAGGCTGGCCTGGAGCTCAGCTTTGAACTCACAGCAATCCTCCTGCCTCTGCCTCCCGAGTGTTAGGATTACAGGCATGAGTCACCACACCCAGGACTGTGGTATGTGGTTCTGATTGCTGGTGGGTGTGAGTCTCCACACCAACATTATTGTATGTGGTTACCGGGGATGGAACCCGAGCCCTTGTACTTGCAAGGCAGGCCCGGAACCACTGAGCTTAATCCCTGGCCTCAATATTAATCATTTTTAAAATTTCTGCCATTATTAAAAATGTATAAATAGAGAACTTAGAAAAATAATTAAAGTAGAGCTTAGAAAAATAAGAAAAAATTTTACCAGCAAGTTCATTTGTTATTTTGGATTTAGAACGTGGGTTTTGTGGTTGTTTTGTTTTATTTAGTAGTAGTAGGAGTACTAATATTGACATGATTAGGCGGAGTGGCAGTAAAGTTATGGGAGATACCATCAATTTTACTTTAACAGAGAAACTGATGTTTCTATATTCTGTCATCTTCAATAAAACTGAAGAGTTTTGGAAAAGAAAATAAAATTTGGCTTCAGGTCAATGTCATGATCATGTCAGTTGTCAAGTGGGATTTTTGTTCTAAATTTTAACTGTAAGTAGAAATAGAATGAAATGATTTCTCACTTATTTATACTAGTTATCAATTTTTCTTTCCACAAATGGATTAAAACTCCTTGAGGCAGGAACCGTGATTCACATTTTTCTTCGTGTCCTTAACCTCCTCTTATCATAGCGGAATTGATCACAAAGAGCCACTTCAGAGGGAGTTTAGAAATTGCCTCTGTTCTGTGCAGATTTACAGAAGCGGACATGTGGACGATAACTTTAGATTCATGCAATCTTCAACTGTTAATGCCTTAGGGATTTTCATGACGAATCCTGTGCACCAAGTTTACTTCACAGATTAAAAACCTGAGAGTTTGATGGGGGATGGTAACCTGCCCACAGTTAAATTGTAAGTAAATGAAAACTTGGATCTAATCTCAAGTGTTTTGATCCAAAGCTCATGCCTTCTCCCTTCTTTGGTAGATCAAATTTTTCCCTACCATGACACATTTGATAGCTGATGTGGGCCTGACCTAGCTCTCCCACAGGCCTGCTTGTGGGGAGTTTAGGAAATTTGGAGAAAGTGGGGTCTAGGCTGAGACTGCAGAATGACCTTTGAATGAGAATGACTCACATAATACAGGTGTGGCCTTGCCTCTTGTCTAACCTTTTAAAAATGGAAGTACTTTCCGCATTATTAAGGTGCACATCTCCCAGAAATCTCACTACTAGGCATCTACCCAAAGGAAATGAAGTATGTCAAAGAGATATCCCCTGCTTGTTACAACACTCTTGACAAGACCCTAGCTAGGGAGGCCACCAAGGCATTGGTTGGTGAGTACATGGATAAAGAAAATGTTGGTACATGGATTCAACAGAATATTACATGGCCTTAAAATGAAGGAAACTTTGTCATTTGTAATCACATGGGTGGAACACGAATATTTGAAAAGAAATGAGCCGGATATGGAAACCTAATTCCTACACAGCTTCATGTATGCATGGAGTCTGAACCAGGTAACCCTAAAGCAGCAGAGAGCAGAATGGCAACTACTAGGCACTGGAGGTGGATGGGGTGAGAATGGGGAGATGTTGGGTGAAGGATACAGAATCTCAGCTAAGTGCAATAAGTTTCAGAGGTCCAGGACATAACATGACGACCATAATTACTACAATGTTTGGTATTTTTGAAAACCACTTGGAGAACAGGGTTCCAGGGTTCTCAGCATACAAAGTGATTAGCACGTGAGGTCATGCATGTGATACTTAGTTCCATTTAGTCATTCCACCATGTTAATAGACTATGACATTATGTTGGATGTGAGGAATACATCTGCTCTTCAGTTTTCAACTGACAGTAGATTTGAAATGAAATGTTCAAATATACCTATCATATGAATTTTTAAAATTTCACATATGCTGTTGCATCTAGAAGTGATATCTTTTCATCACCTTTGTTGACAGATCCATGGGTACACATTACTTAAATCCCATTTTGCGTTGGTTTTCCCATAGGTGGGGTATTTAGAAGAGGAAGGTGAGATCAAGACTGATGCTTATGGAGAAGGCAGAGATTTCAAAGCAGTGGAAACTAGGAGGATGACACTGTTGGGACAGAGAAAGTGGAAAACAAGGTCCTGGATCACACCACAGGGCTGTCGGGATCCAGTGGCAGGATAGTCACAAGAGTAGTAGATAAGTTGACTGTGAAAGCAGAAGGAAGGGAAGCTAAGAGATGTCTGTAAGCATGTTGTAGAGATACTTAGACAGTATAGGGATAGAAACTAGAACTCATACTTAGGTGGGAAGTGTTTAGTAAGGCAGAAAAGAACATCAATCTAAAAGTGGTAAGATTGGAATGCCAAGGGTAAAAGATGAAGGAGAGAGGAAGGAGAGAAGAGACGAAGGGAAGAGGACTTAGAGTGAGAAATGACCTTGTTTGTGTCGGGCACTTCCATAACCTTCTTCCTTTGAAGAGGAAACAGAGGTTGTGCAAGTCATGGAGGCAGGAAGGATGGAAAGGGGCTCTGCAAAGATCTTCTTGGATTGCCCAAGTTGGAGTGTTGTGGCTGTGGTATGTGTGTGCGTGGCAGTGACAGACTCCCTGCTTTTTCCACTGTCTCTTGTGGGTGACTACAACTTTTCCCAAGCTTTTCTTCCAACTAAGAAACATTCTACAAAACTGATAACACACATCATGAAATTTCAAAAGCTGCTTATAAATCACTTGGTCAAGCAAAATTGAGCAAAGCATGTCTTAATGGTAAAATATATCTTAAGTGTTTTAGTGACTGTGTAAGACTGTGTTTCACGGTTTCATCATCTGTCAAAGGATGTTATAATAGTTTTATTGTAGTGTTAATATGCTTATACTATAAGGATAATAACAGTGCTTGCATAAGAGAATTGTTATGAGTATGTTGGTTTGTATTCATAGAATTGTATTTTACACATAGTGATATATATAGTAGATATCTGCTGAATAAATAAAAAAAGGATAGTAGTAGACTCACAGATTATCAGTACTGGAAAATAACTTACTGACCTGGGGCCAAAGTTTTCCTTTTAGGAGATATAGTTGGATCTCAAAGAAGGGAAATGATTCAACTGCCACCTTCCCCAGTGATTAAATGGCATAGAAAGAGTAGAAACAGTCTTGTTTCTAAACAAGAAATCCTAAAAATCTTTGAGTCCTAAAAACCAAGAAATGTGTGACTGGCAGCAATAAAACAGAGATCTGACACATCCTAACTTTAATTTTTAACTAGATTATCAGTACTGGGAGGGTTGTGACTCTTCTATCCTTCTTTTCACTTGATAAGCTGAGTGCTCCATATCAGGCAATGGCCTGGAAATGTTTGCTCAACAAATTCAAAGTAATTTGATGGACAAAGTCACAATTGTGGTACAAGAAGCTCATAAAACTCAGAACTGCTAAAGTAGCAATGTTTGGAATGACAGAGAACGTTTTAAACATGGCAGTCCCTATCTTCTAGGTAAAATCCAGGCCCAGGGTCATGCATTAGACATTCCGTCAATGCAAGCTGGTCTTTTTTTCTAGACCAAGATACAGTAGATTAATTTGGCCACTATAGAACAGGGGTGCTACCGGGTCAGGTTCCCTTTCCTGTTGGCAAAGAACAGTTGTGAACTGCCTAACTGGGTATAAAGGAAATAAGTATTGCCTACACATTTGTCACTGATCCATTTGCCGTAATTGATTATTTCAGTATCAGTTAAAAGTAATCAGTATGTTGGAATTTCTCCACCCACAGTCCGTCTGTCCCCTCCCCCCAGGGTTTCAGAGGCTTATTTCCTGTCAGCACTATTTTTGCTCAGTTGGATCCTCTTGGGGTTTTTGGTGCACTTTTCCTGTTTATTTTTCTTCCTGTTTCTCAAAATAGGAACTAAAAGATAAGATGAACAGTTGTAGAGCATTTTCTAATGACTTTTACAAAATTATTATTGTTAAATCTTCAAAGGCCTTCACCCTTGCTAACCCCATAGCACAGGGCACTTAGGGGACAAAGGATAAGAAACTCATAGAGGCTCCGAGGCTTCAGGATGATCAGCTCTTCCCTAACTCCCAAATGAAAACAAACCAAACAAACAAAAAGCCAGCTTACTCCTCCTGCTCTGAACTCACTGTTGCTGCTATTTTCTTCACAAGACCCATTATTTTCTTGATTTCTGTCAGTCAGCTTTTTACTGTGTATCTCAACATGCCTCTTGGGAGTCAAGTGATTCTACTTTTCAGCTATGTGATCTTAGGCCTTCTTTGAGTTTTCTGTGTAGGTGTGTATACAGTGTTGCACGGTGAGGAAAGGAGTATTCAAAGGAACAGGGGAAGTTAGAAAGCAGAGAAGTTACCAGCATAGTCCTAACACCAGAGTCTTGGTGGTAGTCAACTCACTTCAGTCACACTGAGCTTGGATAGATTCTGGCTCTTCCAGGGCTTAATCTCAGTTCATCTCCTTAAGG
The DNA here is from genome assembly GCA_004026965.1 of Petromus typicus. Classification (NCBI taxonomy): domain Eukaryota; kingdom Metazoa; phylum Chordata; class Mammalia; order Rodentia; family Petromuridae; genus Petromus; species Petromus typicus. The sequence goes on along the minus strand of PVIR01028758.1, from coordinate 15,677 downwards.
CTATTCCCAGAACAGCAGGTGGGGTGGAAGGTCATTGGCTCCAGGATCCCTCCGGAAGATTGCACAACTTATTTCTGGGTCTGTTTGAGTGAGTCACAGAAGTATGACCTTGGGGTCCAGGTGGTACTGCTGGTCCCTTCCTCTGTGGATTTTCCCCTTTACTTCTTCTCAGCTGTATGAAGTAGGTAGCTCTGCTTCGCGATGTTCTCCTACCATGATGTGCTGTTTTGGAGTCAGTAGACCATGGACTGACTGACGCAAACAATGAGCCAAACAAACCTCTCCACTTTAATCTATAGCCATCAAGTCTTGCGTAGTCATAATACATGCATGCTGGGAATTGAGCCAGGGCATGGTGCGTGTTAGGCTAGGGTCTTCCACTGTGGAACACTCCTAGCTTTCTAGCCATGACTCTTGATTTCAATATAGCAAAAGTTATTCTTCCTGTTCCCTACCCCTTCGATCCCATTAATCTACTATTTGTGCCTCCCACCCCCCCTGCCCGGATCATGTTATCTTGATATAGTTTGGCTAAATACTGCCACCTCTCTGTCAGCTCAGTTTCAAACATGTCATCCTCTACCTTGTAGATTTGTGGTTTACCTCTTCATATACTCCATTTCTAAGAAAATATCAATACCACTGAGATCCACAACCATTAAATCTTCCAACTTTTGGTTCTTTTTCTACCTCTATGTCCTCTTGACTGTCTTACTCATGATTATAACTGGATCTTTCATAGTATCTTAAATTTGATCCCCTTTTTTCCCTTGATCAAATTTGTGTGAGAAGACTCCAAATCAGATTAAATCCAATACTCTGTGGGCCTGCATGCAGGCGGGTAAATGTCGTTAAAATATAACAACTATACTCATTGCTTGGTCTCACTTGAAATTCCTGATCACAAACTTCCAAGATGTGTCAGACAGTCTGGAAATACTTGAACTTTCTCTAGCCTATTTAGTCATCTATTTGCTTCTATTTCACCCTTTCTCCTATCTCTTCAACCTCCAAGCTCTCTTCCTCCATTGTCAGCTGATGACCCTACTTGTTACCACACTCGGAAAAGAGAAGTTGAACTTGGAAGAAGAAGGAGCTTCTGCATGCTCCTCCCTGAGCATCCAGTACTTTACTTGCTTTGTATTTGTATGCTGCACTTTTCTTCAGGTATGATGGTTGAATCATTTTTTTCCTTTCTAAGGCCAATCTATCCATTGCCATTTATCCTATCATTTCTCATCCACACAAAGGATCCCCAAAATATCTCTCCACCCCTTTCTCCAGTAATAATTTCTCCCTCTTTCCAACCACAATCACCTCTTGTTTAGGTGATTATACACTTCTTGATTGTTAAGTGGCCTCCCTACCTGAGAGCTCTTATGTCCTTTTCCCTACTGGTTCTTCTCAGAAGCACACAAAGATGGCTCAGTAGTCTCATTTTAAAAACAGACAGCTGTTCTCTTGTCCCATCCCATTTCTCCTTTCACTTTTATAGTAAAATTTCCCAAGCTTTCTCTACTGGCTGGAGCTAACTGCTGATCTTTTCCTCCCCACTTTCTCCTTTGTACTTACTGTGTTTGATTTTGTTCTCATCACCTTGCTGAAAGCAACATTCCAAGAACTTATATACAGATGAGTGGCCCGCATGTTCTAAAGTCCAATGGTCATACTTACAGTGAAGCACACAAACTTATCGCTTAATAATTGCTTCTTTCCTGAATATCCTTTTTCCCTTCTGGGATATCGCTCTGTCTACGTTTCCTCCCTGCCTTACTGTGCATTCTTGTTTACTATCCTTTTGAGTTTCTCCTTATTTCTCCCACTCACAATGATCTATCCTATCTACCATTCCTTTGCTCACCACTCTTTCAAATTAACATTCATTTCCATGGTGACTTCAGTCAATTTGAAGGCTTCAGGAACCGCATATCTACTATTGGAACTCATATATATATAAGTATATATATAGTATTATTATATTTGTATATATAGTAATATATATTATACACACACACACACACACACACACACACACACACACAAAGAGTGGACCTCTCCACTGTGCTTCACACTCCTACAGCCAAGTGTCTGCTCAGCATCTACCAGGACGTCTTGAAGCATGGGACATCTAATATGCCCACACTGGACTTAGAGTTCCTCTCGTCCTACTTCCCCGCTTCTTCTCCAGTCTTTCAGAGCACATGAGAACTCCTTCCTTCCAGTGGCCCACGTTGAAAGGCACCATTGAATCTCTAGTCAATTGGCAAAACGCTGTCAGATCCCCCTTCAGAATCAGTACAAAGTGTTTCCACCTTCTCCCCACCACTGCTTTCAACTACCATTATCTTGTTTAACTGACTGCTGACTGGCCTCCCCGCCTGCTCCCTTACATCCTACAACTCACTGTCTGTACAAAACACATGTGTGAGATGTTCTTTCTCTTTTTATAACTTTCAAGCAGCTTCCCATCTCACTTCAAGTGAAAGGCACTGTTGCAATAGTGCTTTGCAGAGCCGAAGGGCCTACAGTATCCATCTTCTCCCCTAGCAGACCCTATCTCCCGCTTTCCTCCTCCTCCTCACCACTGGAGCCATCTCGACCTCTTTGGTATTTCACGAACATACAAAACACATTCCAGCCTTGGGATCTTCACACTTTTTATTTTATTCCTGGATTGCTTTTACCTCATGACCCAGTCCCTTGCTTCTTTCAGATTTTAACTTAAATACTCTCTTCTCATCGAGGCCTTCTCTGCCCAGGCTGTGTAATGTGGTGCATGTGTGCACAAATAGCCACTCCTTCCCCCTTGCTTGATTTTTCCCCTGACATCACTATCTAGCACAATATATATTGCCAATTATCTTTGTTCCTACCTTATTTTGTGTCCTGATGTATTGGTATTATCTAAAATGGGTTTCAGAGTGCAGCAGCATTTAGTCAACGTTTGATGAATCAATGAATGAATGGGGTTAACGTATTAATTAGTTCAGTGTGTGTCATGGAATGAATGTTTCATCTGAGCATTTTCAAGCTTTTCATGAAATGGTCCTCCCGCCCTTGTAGTCACAGTGGGAGTTCTGAGGGAAGCAGCCAAGCACAGTGTAATTCTGACTGTTGGCTGCAATTGGTGGGCCGGAGATGGAAACCCTGGGCCAACTGTCTCTTCCTTGGTAACTGGATACTGATACTAAGGGAGCCAATCCTTTCATTGACAGTTGAACATATCTTCCCACAGCTGTTGCTTGTCTTGTTTTCAGCCGACAGGACCAGATGCAGAAGTATCTGTCAAAAAGGAAGAGTAAAACGATGATTAGAGAAAAGCTAAGGTGGCAGATGGCTAGAGGAGCTGCATAGCACTCTATTTCCCATTACCAGTTGTTCTTCTGACTCAAACAGACCCTAGGACCTCCTGCTACATTATGGAAAGTACCAGCCCAATGTCTGCCATTCTGGTAGGTAGCAGATAAAGTCTAATTCTATCAGAATAGGGCAAGGATCATTCCTAATTTGTTCAGTATCGGAAATCTTCATAAGAAATAAAACCAACCTACACCACAGAAACAAACACGTTTTATGAATATTTGGCGTCAGACCTGAGTCCATCCATAGACTTGGGAAGCAGTGTAATGTAGTGGAAGAGAACTGGCTTGGAAGCAGGGGACCCATGTTGTTTTCCAGCTGTCACTCTGGTTGGCTGTCATCCCTCTTGAAATTCTGGTTTTCTAGGCTATAAAATGAGAGGGCTGGGTTAAGCAGCCTGCTGTTGATTTTTCAGAGACTGGGCCCTTAATGGAAGTATGTTCTCCTCCTCCTGATGAATAATTCAAGTGCTTTGAAAGTTTGTCTTTTTGTGGCTGTAACACCTGAGCCCCTTCATCTGTGGGGAAAGTTCTACTTTGAAGTTTCGGTGGGAAACAGAACTCGTCTCCCGCGATAGATGTTTAAAAACTCAACTAGGAACATTCCCATTTCACTTGTGTCTGGAACCAGATGACAGCAGCCAGGGCTGTGAGACTCAGCCGCCAAGGCTGCACTCACAAAGCAGAGGCAGACGGGAGCCATTCCAGGGGCAGGTGGCTGAGCAGCTGCTGTAGCTTCACTGTGCAGCTGTGGTCTCCTGCGTCAAGGCTGAAGCAGGTAGTGGCTTGGGCTGGGTAACCAGGGTCAGTGGCGGGCACGTGCAGGCCTGGAGACTCTGTCCTCTGCTTCTGTAGTGAGCCTTCTTGGGCTTCTGAGCTTCCCACTCTCCTTTCTATATCCTCCTCCCTGCCCGTTCTCTAAACAAGCCCTCTGATTGGAAAGCCAGACTGAAAAAAGACAAGAGAGTCTTGGCATTGATCCTAAGAGATTGGCATTGCTAGACAAGGATAAGCTGTGAGGGAGAAAAGACATGGGGAATGACTTTACTGTCATGGCCCTCAGACTTTTCTAGATGGTGACTTGAGACGTGTGAAGTTTAAATTGTCATAGGCAGAGCCAGCTGCACATTTGAGGCACTGAGACAGAAAGAGCTTGAGTCTCCCTGTGTATTGATCGCAGGGCAGAATTGGCCTCTATGTCCTGCTATGTGGGAATTCTTGGATGTTGGAACTGCAGCCTCCTCTTGTCTTTACCTGCGAGTGCCTAGGTCAGTCTCTAGCTAACACAGCTAGTAATTTGGCTAACTGAACTGGAGATTTGAATTCAGAACTCTTTGAACTTGAGATGAATTCAGGGAAGTGAAATGATTTCCTTGGACTCCTTGATTCCAGTCTTCAGAATGAATGCATCAACCCAACTTCTGTTTCACTGTCTGGATCACAAGTTAACCAGGGAACCTGCACAAACTTTACAGCTGCAAGTGGTGATGTAGGTTCAGCAGCCTTGGGTCTTCTTCTTATTCTCAGGTAGGAGTTGTTCTTGTTTCATGGATCTGGGAAACTAGCAAAATACTTTAGAGTTTATAGCCAACTGAAAGGTCTCTGAGAAACATTTCTCTATTATTTCAGGTTTTCTTTATTATTATAACTAACTGGGAGTAGCATTCAGGAATTGTATTTTCTTATTTATGAATAGAACATGACTTCAATGTTACGGATTCAACCAGGTGACCCGTGGATTACAGATACAAACTGTTGAAAGCAAGGTGGAAATGCAGTGAGCTCTTCCTTGGGTTATCACTCACCTCAGCATGTCCGACATTTGGGTGACAGTTTCGGCTTCCTTTAGTATTACGTATTTTTGGTGTGAATGGCTGTGTATGTATGCACTTATAGCAGAATAACAGAGCCATTGAAGCAGTAATGACATGCAGTAAACTACACATGCACAGGATACCTGTGAACTATACTGACATGTAAAAATGAACATTCAGCATTTTCTAAATTTTCTTCATGCTGTGTTGTCATCCCTTCTTTTTTTTTTGTTCTTCTTTACTCTCTACCTCCATCCAGAGAAAGTTATTCACTTACATTTAGCCCAGAGATTAAGTAACATTTTCTAGCATTTCATATAAATGGAACGAACATACAGTATGTATGCTTTTTATTCTGCCTTAATTTTCTGGATATGTAATTTATTTTGAGATTTGTCCATGTTGTGTGTTTTCACAGTTCATCACTTTTCTTAAATTGTGTGAATAACCCAGTTTTGGTTTATTAAAGATAAAGTTGCATCCGGTGTGGTGGTGTGTGCCTGTAATACAGCACTCGGGAAGGCTGAGGCAGGAAGATCACAAGTTCAAGCCCAGCCTAAAGACTTTAGGGCTTAGCAAGATCCTGTCTCAAAATAAAAATTATGGATAGAAAGGGCTGGGAACATGGCTCAATGCAATGCCCTTGGCTTCAACTTGCAGTATCGCAGATGAACAACAAAATCCATCAATCAATAAGTAAAACTGTGACAAACATTTTCCCAAATCTTTGCAGTGGCTTATGCTTTCATTTGTTATGAGTAATGCTTGGTTGGCTCACATGATAAAGAACCACTGTGTTTCCTTTCCAAAGAAATTAAACCATTTTGAATTCTTCCAGCAATGTATGAAAGTTCTAGTTACTCTACACCCCTGCTACTATTTGGTGTTTTCAGTCTTTTTAGTTTTAGCAATTTTAATAGGTCTATAGTCATATCAGTAGTAGTTTTCTTACTGATTTTTTGGTTTGGTTTTTGATTTTTGAGACAGGGTCTAGCTACGTGGCCCAGGCTAGCCTTAAACTTGCAGGGCTCTTTCTGCCTCAGCCTCCTGAGTGCTGGGATTATGGGCATACATCAGGACACCCAATAGTAATTTTTTCTTGTGGTTATTTGGCATCAGACATCTTCTTCCTAAAATATCTGTTTAAAAAATTTTCCTTTTCATATTATTGGGTTATTGGCTTTATTACTTTTAAGTGTTTAAATTCTTGATATATTCTGAACATGAGCCAGTTACCAGATATGTGCTATGGAAATATTTTTTATCAGACACTGCAGTTGTCTAGTCTTTTACTAGTGTCTTTTAAGGAACTTGACTTGATTTCGCTGATGCCTACTTTATAATGCTACTCTTTAGCAGATTGATTTCTTTTATTAAACCAAGAAGTCTTTTCCCACATTCAAAAATGTTGCTCACTTTTCTTCCAGAAGTTTCGTAATTTTTAGTTTTATATTTAGGTATATTATCCATTTTGAATCACCTTTTAAAAAAATTTTACTTTTTTCTATGTATATGCAGACAAATACAGAGAGGTATTTCCAATTTTCCTGCACTACTGCTTGGGGAAAGCCACTCTTCCTACTCTGAATTACTTTATCTCCTGTCAAAGATCAACTGACCGTAAAGGGTCTATTTTTGGACAGGACTTTGCGATCTTGTTCTCCTGATCCGTCTTTATACTCCTGCTGTTGTGGTTACTGTAACTGTAGTGTATTTTGAAGTCAGGCAGCATAAGACCCATTTTATTATATTTTCATGAGTCTGTCTTTCAGTTTCTAAAAATTAAAATAAAAGAAATCTTTCAGAGATATTGATTGGGACTGCATGGAAATTATTACTCAATTTGGGAAGAGTTAAGTTCTTAGTTTTAATGATTTCTGACTTACGAACATAATAAGACTGCATTGATTTAAGTCTTCTTTCATTTCTCTTAGCAATGTTTTACACTTTTCAGGGTATAAATTTTGAATACCTTTTATCAGATTTATTTCCAAGTGTTTAATAAATTCTGATGTTACTGCACGTGGTACTATTTTGGTAGATATGTTTCTTACTGTCTATGTCTAGCAGATTAAAATGCAATTTATCTTTATCTTATGATCACATAGACTGAAACTTTTCAGTCAGGCTTTATTTTAATAGATGATTTTTTGTCAAGTTCAAGGAGATTCTTTGTATGTTTACTCAAAACTTTTATAAGAAATGCATATTGGACTTTGTGCAATGTATTTTAGTGATTTGTTGAAATGATTATTTAAAAATACTCCAAATATAGTGATTTATTTTGAGATTTATTTGTTTGTTGTTAAATTGTTAAACTGACTTTCATTCCTGGAACAATGATCATTTGATCATGATATGTTATCTTTTAGAGTTTGTTTTCTCCTTCAAATGACTGAGACTTTAGAGATTTCCCACCCATACTATTGCTCATATTTGTTTTTATTTAGTTAAAACTCTTCACTTGCTTTTGGTATCAGAGTTCAAAGTGCCAAACTTGAGAAGTACAGTTCCACATTCAGCTTTCTGGAAGCATTTGTATAAGATGAGTATCATTTCTTTTTTAAATGTCTGATAAGAATTCACCGGTGAAGCCATGTAGGCTGAAAGCTTCTCCAGAGATGTTTTAGAACTACAGATTCAATCATTGTACTAGGTATAGGCCATTTAGTTATTAGTTGTTCAAATGTTTGATTTCATGTCAGCTGTTGAGTTTATTAGTGAACAGTTCCCAATAACGTCTCTATCGCTTAGTATCTCTAGACTCTGTAGTTAACATCGCATTTCACAGCTTCTGCATTTGTCTCTCCATTTCTCTTTCCGTATTAAACTTGCTAGAGGTTTAGAAATTAATCAAGTATGAGCTTCTGATTTTCTTGAATGCCTTTGTTCAGCTTTTATTGATTTCTGCTCTGATCTTTATTTTCTTTGGGTTTCATTTGGTCTTGTTTTTTAATTTCCTATGATAAGAATTCAAGTCTTTGATTTGACAGTTTTCTTTTTCCTATTATAAGTGCTATGAATTTGTTATTTGTTTACCTTAATCTTATCCTCTTTGATATGTTGTTTTCCCCTTTTCTTAGTTCCAAATACCTTGTAGCTTTCGGTTGGAGTCCTTTGAAGAAGGAGATGCTTGAAAAGGTTTTATTTTCAAATATTTGGAAATTTCCTAGAATATTACTAACTCTAATTTAACTGCAGGGTGTTTAGAGAAGGGATGTTCTATGATTTCAGTCCTTTTTAATGTTTGATACTTTTTTCAGGGCCAAGAATATAGGTTACTTTGGTAATGAGATGTGATTTTTTTTCTATAAAATGAACTACTATGTAACTATAAAGAAAGATAAAGTTGAAATGATGGCCCTTGAGGACGTACTCATAAGAGAAATAAATAGGACACAGAGGTGTAAATACCACACGACTTCTCTAGGATGAGAAACTGGAGGTGTAAATGAGGTCCAAAATGGGTAATAGGTTTTGTGAAATAGCAAAAAATATTCAAAGGAGAAGGGGAACTGGTGGTGGTAGGGCAGGGGAAGACAAAGAAGGGAAAGAAAAAATTTGATGGTAAAAATGAAAAAACAGAAGCAAAGCTTATGTCTGTAGGGCAAGTGGGGGGGTCTGAAGTGAGGGCAGGAGAATGGGAGAAATAAGAGTCAAGGTGTATCATGTACAGAACAATGATAAATGTGATCAGAATGTATACCTTAAATGTACCAATAAACTCAGTAAAGGAAAAAATATAATTAGGGTGTATAGACTATTTATGTTTAATGTGATTATAGGTGTGATTTGATTTAAATATATTATTATACTATTTGACCTTTTGTCTCATTTATTTGCCATTTCTTTTTTCCCAACCCCTCTTTTACTTATCCATGCCTTTAGTATAATTTTATTGTATCCTTTGTTGACAAATTAGTATAACTGTTCTGTTTTATTTTTAAGTGTTTATTTTGTTTTAATGGCGGATCTGAGATTTATTTGGCTATCTTGAACTTCTCTGTATCTCTCTTCAGTTGATATTATAATATTTAAGATTAGGCTCTTGAATGAAATAATATTCCATTCCCCTCTTCTGGGCCTTTGTAATTTATTTTCTTTCTTCTTCTTTTTATTGTTTTTAGTTTTTTGGGACAGGGTCTCACTTTGTAGCCCAGACTGGTCTTGAACTCCCTATGTAGCCCTGGTGAGTCTTGAACTCACAGCAGTCTTCCTGCCTCTGCTTCCCAAGTGCTGCCACCATGTCCTGTGTGCTATTTTTGTACATATAACTTCTACACGTGTTGTAAACCTTGCAGTGCATTGCAGTTATCTTTGCTTTCACAAGGAAATTATCTTTATGAAGTTTTAAATAATGATAAAAGTTTTTACATTGACTCCCAAGGTTGCTTCTTCCCCAGTTCAGAAGTCTTCTGGCTCATCTCCTCAGCTGGAGCATGCACACCAGAGGCACAGTTGGAGAAGTTTTGCTTCGTGCTATAAACAAAGCTAGCTTATCTTGCTTTCTTGCCAATAAACCAAAAGAGCTGGCTATTAAAGACCTTGATGATCATTAATAATTCAAGATTGCAGAGCTATAAGAGGACATCATCCCTCCTGAAAATCACCAAGTTCCTCATTTGCCAACTCATTTCCTAAATATGTTTATGTACTATCCCGCACTTGCAGTAACTTCTATCTGTCCCACACTTTTGGAGTATTGAAGCTGCCGAGAGGAGTTGTCGGGATAATTTGGACACTCATCACCTCCGCGGCTCCTTGGCATCACCATCTTCCCCTGGCAGAGCCAAGACCTTGAAACTCGGTGGAGTGAGCTGCAGGTGCCGTGCACAGACAACCCAGCAGGGGACCATTATGAACTCTGCACTCGCAGACCAGATTTTGGAGAGCAGAGAAGAGATAGTCATTTTATACCCTCAACATAGACACAAAATATGAAGCTGGTACAGAAAGCTGATCTAAGAGGGCCAGGTGCCCATAGCATCCTTTTTCCATTTGCCAGCTGTTTGCTTTTGGCTGCACTGCAAGACAATCTTGTCCTGATCTGATCCTAGCAAACTCAGCGAGGCCCTGGCATGAGCAACTCATCCAAGCTCACATGTGAGTACAGGTGTGGAGAGGTGCCTTTCCCAGCTCTGTCTGAATGTCGCCATGGGGCCACGAGGCTTCTGGCTGACACTTCTCATCTCATGATTCCCAGAGAGCCTTGTAGACACTGACTGATGAGGAACATTGTCTGCACAGAAGCTGGGGAAGCATCTCCACCAAATCCAGTTAACATGTACTAATCAGCACAAGGCACTGTGCCAACAATACGAGTGACTCCAAGAAGTATGATCCATGCCCTGGTCCTCCAGGTTTTCAAGTGTGGACATAAACAGTAAAAGATGACCCACGACAAATTGTAATATTTAAAGAAAAGGCCTCATGAGGCAATGTAGCCAATGCCAGGTGAAGGTTGTAGAAGGTGAATTAATGGAGATCAGAGTAAATACAGATTAGTGACACCCTGGTGGGCAGGAGAAAACAGACATGGGCTCAATTTCAGTTAGGAGGAAGCCCACAAAAGTGGTCAGTTCAGAATGTAGTAAACCAATTTGAAGGAGATAAACTATGTGCTGTGGGCCAGAAACCAAGTGTTTCGTGTGGGATAGGTTGGGGAGGGGGGAGGAAGCATAAGAGAACGTCCATGGTTTACAGAACCGAGATGTTGCTGTGGCACCACAGAGGGGACAAAGCCTGAATTCTGGATTCAGTCACTGACTGGCACGTAGGCCTGAGCAAGTTCATCTCACTCCTTTAAATCCAGGTGTCTCCGTCTGCAAAATAGGAAGAATAATTCTCATTTCTTTCAAAGGGTCATTACAGGATTAAATAAACTATCATGTAGCAACCAACCACCTAGCACTCTGGTAGAAAGTGAGTATTTTATACATATTGGCCAATAATGATGGCAGATTCACTTGGAGCCGGGTTGATTGGGACTGTGCCTAAAAAGAAAATTGGTGATGCATGAGACCTAAGCTCATTTCCACGAGGTACCTGAGGCTGCAAGATTACATAGCTAGCTGGGGGCCTGTGACAAGCAGTGGCATTCTGGCTTCCTGTTTCAAGCCGCTCCTACTGCATTACATCACAGCTTGTCCTTAGAAAGCCAGGAATGGTGCATGAGACCAATTAGGCTCAGAATTGGACAGATTTGAACTCATTTTTACCTTAATTTGTTCTCATCCTTTTGATTGTGGGTAAACTGTGATATTTTGCTCAGGATTCCTTCCGCAGTTGCCTGCCAGCCTCTCCCTAACCAGCTGGAGGGGCAGCAGCGAAGCCTGGCATTTGACAGCGAAACCGCCTCGTGCGCGTCCTGCGAGGTTCTGGCAGTCAGCCCACACCTCCACCCGGGCCAAGCACTCGCTGGCCAGGTTTCAGGTCAGCAGAAAGTGATTCATTTTTGTTATGCCTTTGAAGAAAGCAAGAGAATGACAGGTTTTAATGAGCATATTTAATTGGGGCTTCTTCTCGGCAGAAGAGACTACGTCCTCTCGATGTCTGTCATACGAAGAGGGAAGATGAGAATCCTAATGACTCAAGCACAGCAGGGTTCATTTCAGCCTCTGCAGGCTTGGCTGTGTGGAACCTCTAGGATGTCAGGAAGAGACACCTCCAGGAGAGGGTCTACCTGAGAAAGGAGACTTTGTTCTTGCAGGAGGTGGGCGGGGCCACAGGTAAGATTCTTTTCCTTGGAGCTGCGTGGTACTTCTGTCTGAGGTTTTCCAGGTAACTAGAAATATTTCAGAGGTCTCTGAGTTAAAAAGCGGCCCTCATGGCTTTCTTGGCTTGGTTCAGGAGAACAGGACAGAAAGAAATTGTGGATCTAATGTGATTCAGATATATACATGTGCCTTAGGGCTTGCGGCATGCAAGGTAAGAAAGGTGTTTGAATACACTCGGCAAAAATGCGGGTGATGTGGTCCCTTCCCCTTGAAACTCATGATCCACTTGGAGAGCACATCATGCTACTCTGACCACAGTGATTCTCTATGTCTTAGATATAGCCCCTGACTCATCGGGATGGAGGTCCCTAGTGAAGCTACACTATACCTAGCTTTCTAGTCTTAATAATTTCAAACATACCTTGGATTCAAGTTAGGCTGATCTATTTTCTCCCTTTCTCTTTTTCTCAAAAGTAAGAATAAAAAAGACAGCGAGTGTCACTGGAGTCACATTACATTTATTGTAATACTCCAGAGAGAAGGCCCTTGTGCCCCCAAAGACTCTCTCCACCCCCAAATCAATAATTCTTCAGTACTGGAAGATATGTAGCAGTTTTTGTCAATAACTTGCCTTTATCTAAATTACTCTGAGTTGACTTTCTATCTCCTGTATCCCGAGAGGACTAATTCATGTAAGTAATATAATTTAAGAGGAAGAGGGTGATCAGTTGAAAATTTGTGGAAGTAACTTGGGAATGGAAATTCAAGAGAGAAAGGATGGGCAATGTTTCTTCTTTTTGCCCTCCTGTCCCCGTCTACCTTTTGCCTTTCTTCTCTTTTTTATCCATCTTCTCTTTTTCATGCTTCTCCACTTCCTCTTTCTTCTCCCTTCCCCTTCTCCTCCTCTTCCTCCTTCTCCCTCTTCTGCTTGTTCTCCTTTTCTTTCTCCTTTTTTTGAATTGGACACAAACTGCCTAGCTCAAGCTGGCCATGAACACCGAGGCTCAACCTATCATTTTACTTCAGCCTCCAAAGTAGCTAGAACTAGAGGCACATGTCTCTGTGCCTGACTTGAAAGTTTCTAAAAAATATAAAAGGAGGTTTTATGTTTAGTAATATTCTTAGACAAAATGTTAGAAATGCCAAAGATACTGTACAACCATGAATCTTGGTATCTACTGAAAGTTTTGTGAAGAAAAACAAATTCTAGTTTGACATTAAAGCTATTTTCTTATCCTTTTTCAGCTACTAAGAGCCAGGGTGAAAGTTGGGCATGGTGCGGATGACTGTGATCCTTGTACTCAGAAGGCTGAGCCAGGAGAATCACCGAGAATTCGAGGCAAGCCTGGGTTACATATGGAGTTCAAGGCCAGAAATAACCTCTCTCAGAAATATAACTTTCCCCCAAAAGAACCAGTTTGGTTGACTATCTTGCTCCTTCTCTTCAACCCTTAGTTTCAATGTACGTAAAACACAGCAGATGGAATTAATCACCAAGTCCTCTTCTAACCCTGTGAAATTGGCTTTTAGAAATGACTATGGCGTCCATCGAAACATGAACTAGTGAAAATAATTCCAACACCCTGGAGGATGTAGAAGAGATAAAAGAAGGGGAAAATGAATTTATACAAAAGGATTTTCTAATAAATACCTCTGCCATGGATATTCTTTGAGTGAAGCTTAGTGGGAGTGCACTAACATCTATGAAAACATATTTTGAGATAACACCTCATATGACCTCACTGAGGGCAAGTTTAGTTCGTGTAACACAATATTAATGCAGCAAACACCACATGCTAAGTACTGTGCTGTGCACCAGAATTTAACAGATAGAAGAAGAGAGGGGTCTTTAATTGTTAGCTCTCTATAGTTATTTCATCTGTCTCCTTTCAGTATATGTGTCTAATTTTGACTGAAGAAAACATCTTCATAAATAATTATTGATGGAAATAATTGCTTTTGAGGGTGTTAGAGGTTGTTTCTGTTGTTTTTTTGTTTGTTTGTTTGTTTTTGTTTTTTTTTTTTGAGATGATCTTGCTATGTCCCACATGTTAGCCTTAAACTCTGGACTCAAGCAGTTCTCTTGTCTCAGCCTCCCAAGCAGCCGGGACTACAAGTTCATGCCACCTTACCCAGCAGTGAGAGTATTAAATAATTTCTGACTATTTGAAATGCTCACTCTGCCATTGCACTAACTGCTTGGATTTCATTTTCACATTTAAGTCTCCTAACTCTGTTAGGCTAGCGCTATTATTATCCACAATTTATCAAGTAAGAAATTGGATCTCAGAGAATGCTTTTCCCAAATTGCACTTCACCTTTGTCACGCTTGCCTTTAATGTCCATGGACTGGATAGAACACAGTGAATTATTTCAGGGTAATATCTTGGTCATACTCAAGATTTATCAAGTGCTTATGGTGATGAAGAGCTGGGTGGAGAGTTTTTAAGTTAAGAGAATATTTTGGAACCTGAATACAAAGACAGTTTTGGACTCATGACTCTTGGGATCTTTCCAACTATTGAAGTTTTTCCCAAACAGAAAACATCATGAATTCCTTGCTACTTAGATGTTCCCCTAAGTTGGTTAAAACCTAGAAAAGTTTCAAGAAACTGTGAATCTTTGCCTTGGGGAAAGTGAGTGAACACAGGAAATCCAGGAGCTCTCTTCAGTCCTGGCCTATGAAATGCTGAGGTTGACTATTTAAGATGTGGCCCATGGGGGAAAAATAACTCGTAGACCAATCAGAGGCCCTGTCATGGCAGATTATCACCATCAACCATGAAACCACATGACTTTTATCTTGCGCAGAGTGTAAATCAATAAAATTAATACAATGAATTTAAGCCCAGCTTCTTACTAAGAAAAGGGGGTGGGGTGCAATTTATCACATGTGTGCACTGTGCAATGCATAGGCCTCCTGCAGTTCAAGCTGAGGATTGATTTGTGCTATTTTCAATGCAAACCCTGTTCAGTTATTCCTTCTGCACATGATTTGCCCTGAGTGTGAGACAAAAGCCACTGCTTCAGCATTTTTTTTGTTTTGTTTTGTTTTTTGTTTTTGGGGGGTTTTTTTTGTTTTTTTTGTTTTTTTGCAGCCAAGATAAAGGTCATGGCTTAAAACTCAAATAACTCCTTGACTATTGAATTGCCACTACTGGGTTGGGATGTTCTGTGGCCCTCAGTTCACCATCAGCCCCTGGATTTCTTAGTGTAGCAGGTGAGGGTACAACAAGCTATTTTCTTACATTAAAAGGTTATGAACGAGACTTCTGACATTTGTATTCCTGGGACTGAACAATCTTCCATGGGTTAAAGTTTGAATTCATGAATACACTTGGGGTGATGTGGAAATTCCCTGAATGTTTATGAGACATTAAATAAACTAAGTCTCCAAAGTTAATATTTAATATCTCTATTATTTAAGCTATATTTTTCTTAGCATGTCACAGTGGTCTCCGGGTCTGACTGCTTTATGGACAGTTGGAAAAACTGAAGGAGAAATGGAGGAAATCATTTACTTTTCTGGGTCCCATGGAAGTAGCAGCAGAGCCGGGCTGGAGTGAGCTACAGAAGGGCTTGTGTCCGTCGGAGCCCCCCTCATCCCATTTCTCTCAGGCTCATTCACCATGTCCACTCCGCCGACTAAGTCTGAGCTGGGGAGCTGGGCAAGGGCTCTGCTATGTGAGTGTTGAGAAGATACAAGAAGTGGCAAGTCTCCCTGCCCTGGGGCTCAGAGCTGAGCTGAGTGAGTGATTAACTAGGGTTGACATCTCAGGGGTTTCTGA
>PVIR01028757.1:0-21682 GCA_004026965.1 Petromus typicus | reverse complement strand
TACTTTGGGAGACAAGGTCTGGAAGCAGCCTCAGCCCTGCTGCCAGGCGCACAGGAAGGAGGACAGCAAGAGAACTTTAAGGACCTCACTGCCAGCCCTTGGGGGTGGGGACACTCCAGAGTGTCCAGCTAGCTCCAGCATAGCTCCAAAGCAGTCCTGGCTACCTTTAGCTACATCTCAGCCATCAAGAGATGCTGGCCCTGAGTCCAGAGCAGGCCTGGTGGGTACATGGCTGCGTTATCAGATTCCTATGGTGGCCAGGGTAAGATAGAATCTAATGTCGGGAATCCTAGCCAGGCGTGGTGGTCACAGCTGTAATCTGACATTCAAGGAGGCTGAAGCAGGAGGATTGCAAGTTTGAGTCCCACCAGAGAAAGTGAGCAAGACTCAATTTCAAAATAAAAAGTCAAAGGTTCTGGAGGTATAGGTCAAAGATAGAGCAACTCTGGGTTGGATCCCCAGCACTCCCAAACAATAAAAATAGTCAGGGATCTCCGGAGAAGACTTCGAGGGGTGAGCCAGGTCTGTCACTCTTCATTTTTTTTATCCATTTAGATGTTTTTGGAGTTGGCGCTGGGGACAGAACACAGAATGTGTGGCAACCCTGCAGCTTTTCTTTCTAACTTTTCTTTTCTTTTTTCTTTTTTTTTGCAATACTAGCGATCGAACTCCAGCCCTAGTGCTTCCAATGTAGGCATGGTACACTTGAGCTACCATCCTGGGCCCTCTGCAGCATTTTTTTTTTTTTTTTAGGTTTTCTGAGACAGGGTCTCTCTTGGTAGTTCAGGCTGGCCCTGAGCTCAGCCTCCAACTCACATCACAGCAACCCTCCTGCCTCTGCCTCCCGAGTGCTGGGGTTACAGGCGTGAGCCACCACGCCCGGCAGTGTGGTATGCGGTACTGGCTGCTGCTGGGCATGAGTCTCCACGCCTAGTATGGTATGTGGTTACTGGGGATCGAACCCAGGTCCTTGTGCTTGCAAGACAGGCGCTGGGACCACTGAGCTAAATCCCCGGCCCCTTCTCTGCAGCTTTTCTATAGCAATGTTTTAAGCTCACTCAGACTGAGGCAGGGTGGGATGGGACCTCATCTTCAGGAGGATTCCCGGGCGGGCACCAAGGGTGACTGTACCTCTGTCGCATCTGCTGACCTAGTGACTGGCTGTTTCCTCAGGTAGAGAAGTGAAGGGCGGTGTTCATGACGTAAAGAAGCCCACTTCCCCAGGTCCCTGGAGGGGTTCTGTGCTAAGCCCATCATGTGTGATCCTCACATATGCCACGCTGCAGGGCCCTGGATCTCCATTTTGCACACTTGATCTCAGAAAGGGAGGAGGGCCAGCCTCAGCAGAGACCATCATCCCAAGCCAAGCTGCGTTTAGGTCTCACACTCCCCGTCCTGCAGTGCACCACAAGCGTCCAGCCAGAGGAGGGCAGCAGAGAGCAGCAGCAGCTGAACTCCCAGCTCTGGGGGAGCCAAGAGGTTGGCGCCGGCGGCTCCTCCCCCAACCCCTGCTGCTGGCAGACTGTATCAGTTACTCTGTGAGTCAAAAATGACCTTAAGCGGCGAGGTTTGGACTTTGCTTTGCAAAGGAGCAAAACAAAACAAAGAGCCATGTGAGGCCGGACACAGTTTTGTTGTTTGAGGAAAGCTGACCCTTACGCCTTCCCCTAAAAATAAAGCTCCACGATCATGAATAATGGATTCCTAAACATCTTGAACTAGGTCACTGGAAAGCTACCTGCGGTGCTCACATGCCAATGAAGTGAACCAGCAGGTGGACCTTATACCCAGCACAGGAAGTCGGCCCAGCAATGATTCTGTCTCTAAACCTATGGGCCTCAACCTCGCACCTCGCAGCAGAAGCCAGGCTGCTCTTCAGAGAAAGCCCCAGGATGGGACGGACACTTACCACACCCCTGAAGGTCGGAGGGATCAAGCCGCAGAAGAAAGGGATGAAGCAGGAACACAGCAAGGCCTGTGGGGACAAGAGGAAGTCGGGCTGCAGGCCGTGCCCCTGGCCTCTCATTTCCGAGCCCTCCCCAGCCTCCCCTGAATGATCTGGGAGCCGACTGGAAATACTGTCTGCACACAGTAGGAGCTTGAATACGCAGGTGGAGTGGACCACAAGCCGTTCCCACACCTGTTCTCGGGACCCACGGGTCTGATCTGCAGGACAAGCTCCTCCGCCTCTCAGTGCACCTGCCTGCTCCCCATGACCGTCACGGAGAGGCCAAGAAACATAGGCTTGGTGGCTGCACGAGGCTGCACAGGGCCAACCTCATGAGCATCCCTGGGAGCTGATGGGACCACAGTGTCTGGGCTCACAGAGAGAAGGCCAGAGGCACCGCAGCGCCAACAGGCTCCCAGGTGATACCAATGTGGTGGTCCGTGGACTGCGCTATGAGAAGCACAGCGCTGGACACATGCGTTCACCGAGGGACACACAGGGGCCGGCTTTCTGGAAAAAGCTTCCAGGTATAAGGATGAATAAGAGGAAACTGGCTGAGATAGTTGGTTATTTGTGCCAGGAATTTGCCTGGCACAGATCTATGGTAAGTAAAACATAATCATTCCTTTAAAGTACTCTCTTTTGTTTGTTTTCTTTAAAGACCAGGCCGGCCTCGAGCTGATGATCCTCCTGCCTCAGCCTCCCCAAGTGCTGGGATCACAGGTGTGTACCACCTCGCTGTCCTCAAGGAACTTAAGAAATATATAGTCGGCCGGGGAGTTAGCTCAGTGGTTCCGGCGCCTGTCTTGCAAGCGCAAGGGCCCGGGTTTGATTCCCCAGTAACCTCATACCATACTGGGTGTGGAGACTCACACCCAGCAGCAACCAGTACCACATTCCACAGTGCTGGGCGTGGTGGCTCACGCCTGTAATCCCAGCACTCGGGAGGCAGAGGCAGGAGGATTGCTGTGATGTGAGTTTGAGGCTGAGCTCAGGGCCAGCCTGAACCACAAAGCAAGACCCTGTCTCAAGAAAAAAAAAAAAAAGAAATGCATCAGTCAAAGTAAATGGTGCAAATTATCTTCTCTGTACCAGACTCAAACAATAGGGGCCCCAAACAAGGCCTCCTAGTTACAGGACACAGATGGGACATCTTCAAGGGAGGGACACACCCATGACGGTTTCCCTGGACGGGCTAGTCCTAGGCTGAGTCTTGAAGAAGGGAAAGGAATTATTTGAAAATGAAAGACTTGGGCTCACACACAGCACTTGTGTCGTGTGCAGAGGCCCTGGGTTCCGCCCTCAATACTGCAGAAAAAAAGCCTGGGCCGGGAGTGACGATGACGAAGACGCAAAGCTGACACACACCAGGATATGAGACACAGAGTTTATGTCGCTCAAGAGCAGGGGACATCTGACAGTACGGTGTTGCTTTCTTACTCGCCAACACCTCGACACCCAGAGAAGCAAACAGCTTACGTCCACGACTTCCTCTTTGGAGCAGAAATCAGACACGAGCACGTTCTTCCCATCAGACACTCTGGTGAGCGAGATGCAGATCTTCCCAGAGATGAGCTGGTGCACGTTTTCCGGGAGGATCTCCTGGAGGCCGTCCCGCAGGTACTTGCCCAGGTTGAAGGACGGGTGCAAAGTGCTCATGCTCCGCGCCGTGGCCTTGCGGACGAGGTCCATGAGCATCTGCAGAGCCTGGTCTGGGGACCACAGACAAATAAATACACAAGAGAAAAATGCCACATGAGACAAGGGATGTTTTTTTTGGCAAGACCAGAAACTGAGAGGCTGCAAATCTTTTTCTCCAGAGGTACCTAGAACACAGTAGCCACCTGCAGCCCAACAGCCCCTGCAATGAGACCAGTCTGCCCCAAAGTGTGTAGAATACATCTCGCATTTCAAAGGCTTAGTAGGAAACAGCTCATCAACAATGGTTTTTATTGATTAGATGTTAAAATGTAGGAACAATATAATAGTGGATTCAACAGAATTAATTTCACCTGTCTGTCTGACTTTGTCAACACAGCAACACGGGAATGGAAGATGGCGTGTGTGTGGCTTGTGGTGTATTTTCACAGGTCCCAGCTCCAGCACCCTGACTGTGGGCCCACACAGCCAGAGGCATGGAGGCACCTCGGCTTTGACACATTATGCGGTACAGGAGGAAGACAATATGCTTGGATGAGAGCTAGTCATGTTGGTTAAGGTTTACCACATTTTGGAAGCAGGCAGAATAAGGTAAAATGTAATGTATTAGGTGCTCCCCCAATGAATAACTAGTTTCCACCTTACGCCCGGATGCCTGACTAAACCAGACAGCGTCATGGGCACAGGGCTTATTCACACACCCGGTACAGCCCAAGCCTGGCTCACAGGCCCACCTCTCCTAGCCTCAGGGTGGCCATCCTGAGCTGTCCAAGGACAGGCATGTTCCCGGTATGTCCTGTTGGGGCTCCGACCTGCTCCTCCCGCCTGCCGAGCCCTGCCGCAGTGCACCTGCAGCCGCCAGCCGTCTGCCATCTCCTCTGCTAGGCCCAGGCTCTGCTGAGATTCCCCGAGAGCCATGCACAAGTTGCAGCCCTGGGGAATGCTGCTCAGTACTCCTTCCTGTGAGGCGGGGATTAAAGCAGGTACCCACAGGCTCTGGAGCAACACAAGAAGCTGGTCCTGCCGCTGACACCTGCGATTTCCTTTCCCAGGACCAGACGCCTCGTGTCTCGAGTTCCGCCAGGCACAGCCTCAGGGGGCACCTGCCTTGTGCCCACTTGGGAGGCCCTCTGTAGAGAGGTTGGTGTCCTTGAGGGTCAGGGCACTGAAAGCTTGTTCGAACTCAGCACCTGTCCATGTGGTACCTGGAGGCCACCTTAGGCCACAAGATCAGGTTTTTATCATTGCTAAAGCCCAGCGTGTGCGGAAGGCCAGTGTAATCCTCCCAGGGGTGACACTTTCTGCCCTTTGGTCCTCTCTCCCTCTCCAGGGATGACAGCCCAGCAGGCAACCTGCCAGGCCAGACTGTCTGCTAATCTCAAATCCGGTCAGGCCAGGGTGTGCTCACGGCTCTTACCCAATGGCAGGCGGAGCTTTGCTGACAGCGGTGGCTTCCCCACCACTGCCAAAGTCACTCCCTGCTGGTTTGGCAGGCACAGCTGACGGTAAACAGCAAAGGAAGCCCAGGTAAACAGAGACTGATAAGGAGCATTATCATCCCTTCCCGGGCTTTTTGGTGTTACAGCTACCTGCTGTCCCGTCAGGCTGGCTCAGGACCCCTAGGCTGCAGCATCCGGGTCCCTGGGAAAGACGCCACACTCTGGTAGTTTGGGCAAGGGAGAAACAAACCACCTTTTCTACACAGACAAAGGTTTAATTGGGCCAAGAATGAAATGTCCAGGTGTCACTGCCAGGGATGTCTTGCTGGGCAGGAGAGGGTTGGCCGAGGTCACTGAAGCAGGAGAGGAGATGGGGTTGAGACAGGGTACCAGAGATCGGGGAAGAGAGGGGCCAGCTCTCCCATCCTGCATCTCTGCTTTCCAGTGGTCTGCCGGAGGCTGCCGGAGGGTCACCTCGACAGGGCTGGCCATGATCAGAATGAGGCTGGGGGATCATAAGTTCCAGCACAGCCTGGGCAACTTAGTGGCTTAGCAAGACCCTGCCTCAAAATAATAAATTAAAAAGAAAAAAAGAAAAGCTGTAGCTCAGGTGAAGGTGTTGGATCTTACCCCCAGAATCCCCCTCTCTCAGTTCGGGTGTCCAGTTTCTGGCTGAACAGGGAGCCCGGGCTCTGCCCTCATCACACCCAGGGCCAACACAGCTTGGAGCGCAGGACCAGCACTACCTTGCGCTCCCTCACCCCAGGGTCCCGCTCCCTCCTCCACCTCCTCCTTGCTCTAGGGTGAGCCGGCTGGGTCCTGGGGTCCAGGGCTCCCTCCGAGGGCGGGTAGGGTACCCTCGGGTGAGGAGGCACAAACCCTGCTCCCTGCCATGCAGTCCAGAGTTCCCACGCATGCTCAGGCCCTGCAGGAGGCGACCTGCAGCGTGCACCCGGCGTGCCCGTGCAACCCAGCCAGGTCCGCAGCCCTCGGGGCCCCGACTCACCGATCGAGACCCCAGCCAGGAAGGTGACCCCGTGCAGCGCCCCCGCCGAGCAGCCGAAGAACATGCGCGCGTCGCGCAGGAGGTGCGGGGCGCGCTCGCTCAGGCAGCGGGTCGCCCCCACGTAGTAGAAGCCCAGGAAGCCACAGCCCGAGAAGGACAGACTCCAGCCGCGCTCGGGGTCGTACATGGCCGCAGCGCGCGGGGTGAGAGCCGGGCCAGCAAGCAGGTTCGCGCGGGCGTAGTAAGATCGGCTGCGCCAGGGCAGCGGCCCAGGCATCCCTCGCGTGATGTCACCCAAAGCCCCGCCCCTCCCTCCAGGGTATGCAAATGACCGGCGAGAGGCCCAATGGGCAGGCCCAACGCCCTCCACGCCCTTCTTCCTGGCCGGGGCGGAGACAAGGAGCTCCCAAGCCTAAGGGAGGGATTTTCCCCAAAGAGGCGAACTGTTGAGTTGGAGGAGACTGGACTCCTTTAAAAACAACAACAAAAAAAACACCCTGGAGACTGAATCCAGTGCTCTCGCGCTGAAATACATGCCCAGCCCTTTTTAAAATTCAGAGACAAGGTCTCTCTAACTTGGGCTCGAACCTGCCATCCTCATTCGGACTCCCAGAAGTACACCATCACACTTGACAGCCTTTTCATTCAAGTTCGAGAGAAGATAGAGCCAACATAGATCCTGAACCTTCCTCTGACATTTTCTTTTTTTATTTTGATGGGGGAAGGGATTTGAGACAGGGTCTTCCTACGCGTTCCAGGCTGGCCTCCAACTCATGATTCTCCTGCCTCAGCCTCCTGAGTGCTGGGTTTACACACATGTGCCAAGATCTCCAGCTTCTTTTAACTTTCCCATTTGCTTCTTTTTTACCAGGCCAGCCAAAGAAAATCAGGTCCTACCACATAAACAATGACAGGAAGTTTCCCTGTGGAAATGTCACTTACAGTAGGTACAAGCTGATTGGTAGGTACCTGGCAGGGGGAAAGGGCAGAGCTGGGTTGGGAGGTGGGGAAACTGAGGCTCAGTGACTTCCATTCTCCTTTCCGGGCCACGTCTAGGCTGCTACAACATAACACGGAGCACGTGGCGTACAGCGCGCAGCAAGTTCTCAGGCACTTTCTGGGCAGAGTCTGTGGTGAGAGCACCTCCCACAGAGGTCCCTTTGTTCTTGCACCCTCTCGTTCTCCACCCTAGACCTGCTGAGCATCCTTCAGCCTCTTCCAGCTTCCGGATTCTTTGTCTGCATCCTCAAAGAGAAAACAGCCTCCTGACGATCACCCTGAGGTGGTGGACGGACAGCAGCGGGCACAGCCCTTCCCCAGGATCTGCAGATCAGTACAGAGTTAGAAACCTCTCCTACCTGAGTTCAGTATTCGGGCCCCAGGGAGCCCTCTAAGCTCATCACCTGTTCTGGAAATAGAAATGGTGACACTTTGCCTGTGGCACGGACCTCTTTCGTTGTGTCCTTCTGGCGCCAGACACACCCTGCTCCGAAGAAGTGGGCAGCAGAAGCTCCTGGGAGAGAAACTCGAGGAGGCTGACGATTATTGAACAGTGACAGGGCTGTCTCTGGAGACAGGGCAAGCGTTTTCTCGAGGCTCTTGGCCTGACACTCGGGCCTCCCGGGAAATCGATGGGCAATAGCGGTCTTGAGGGCTGGGAAACAGTTTCCAGCACGATACACATTGCTACTGAGTGTGCGCAGCTGCAGATCTGCAGATAGAGTGGGAATTGTGATACTTTTACCTTAGCTCCTCGACAGGCACGAAACAGCACTGCAAATCGTTTCGTTTTGATTAAAAGTATTTTGTGGGATTTTAATTTCCAGACAGAGCAAATCTTTTAAGTTGCACATTTCTCACTAGATGTCCTGTTACCTGGGTGGGGAGGGTTAGCTAATAATGGTGGGCTGGGAGTGGTTCTGGGTGTGGAAGACCCATTTGAAGAGTGTGACCAGTGGCATCAAAGGAGAGTAGGAAGGGAGGATCGTGTGCTGTTGGTTTTCCTGGCAAAGCATCCCCGGGCTGGTTTTCATAATAACTCAGCTGCTTTTCCTTAGTGGAGCTCAGGGGTGAGACAAAGGGTGGAGGACAAGAGGCCTATCAGTGACAGAGAGGGAAAGCGGGGAGCTTTCGAGGACTGAGAGGGCCTGGCACATCAGGCACGTCCAGGGTTTGGTGCAAACATCTGCGGTCAGGGTCCATGCGGCGGTTAAGGCCGGGGAGATGTGGTGCTGTACCCTGAGCTCCTTCCTGAAACAGCTGGTCCTGGGTTCTGTCTCCCCTGAGAGAGCACGGCCTGCGTCTCGTGGGGGAGGGGTGTCTTGCTGAAGGCCGAGGTTTTCCCTGTCTACTAAACTGTAACTTGTAATTAAGCAGTGTATTCATTAACCATTTCAAGAGGAGGTCAACGCTGGCAGGGACCTCGCTGTCGCCGGGAACGGCTGCTATTCCCATTGGGGCAGCTCTGATCCTCACTTGAGTGTCCTTCCCGGCCCCAGTGCAGACCCCTCAGCCTGGGGGCACAGCCCCTTCACCCCGCTGATATAGACTTTCCAGCGTTTGAGGCTCGATGAGGACTTGGGTGAGACATCACCGTGGGCTCTAGGCCTCTGGCTGGTCTGGGGAACGTTGCCTCGGGATCCAGGCTTTCGGCTGGATTCTGTGCTCTCTGCTGCCCAGCTGGGTCACTTCACCCCTTTGCGTTTGACTTTGGGGGTGAATATTATAAAGTAATCCTATAAATTATGTGCCTTGTATTAAATCTATTCCTTTGCCAATCTTGACTCCAACACTGGGCCTGGTGGCACCTGCCTTTAACCAACACTCTGGGAAGCCAAGGCAAGGTTGTGGCGAGTTTGAGCCCAGCTTGGGCAATTTGGTGACTTAGGGAGACCCTGCCTCAAAAATAAAAAATGGCAAGAAATGTAGCTCAGTGTTTAACTTTTAGTAACAGAAAAAAATTTTTTTGTGTGATAGGATGAGTGACAAACTCATCCCTGTCTGCTTGGGATTTTTGTGGTTTGAACATTCAAGCTCCTACATCCAGGGATATGCTTCGGCTCTGGTCAGGCTGGGACAGAGGGTCAACAAGAAGACTCTCACCAGGGGCAGATTTCCCCGACCTGTAATGGATCTGACATTATTAATCTCACTGGACACTAGAGGAGGTGACCGAGAATGAAAGGCCAGCTCGGAATGGAAGGGATCGCGCTGTTGGTTCTTAGCCGTGGACTCACCGGTTCAGTCTTAACTCCAAAGTCGCGGCGCGGCGCGAGGGCCGCCCTCGGCGTGCACAGCGCCGTGCGAACGTTCCGATCGCTGGCTTTGGCCCTTCCCAGCTTTCATGTTTGGGAACCTTGTGGTCTGTTTACTGCCGTGTTTTCCACTTTTGGGTCATCTCATTGAGGATTTTCCTGTTTCAGTGGTCCTTGTACACCGTGCTGAAGTGAGTGCTTCAGGACCGTGCTGAGCCTCCCAGTGAAGGCATGCTCAGCAGGCTTCACTGCGTTCAGTGTTCATGAATCCACGATTTGTATCAAGTCAGGGGTCTGCAAACGAGGGCTTGGGAGCTGGGGGGCCAAGGGGAGCCTGGCATGAGTGAGTACATACCCAGAACTGGGGAAGAAAAGAAAAGCTGGGCATGGTGACTAAGGCCTGTAATACCAGCTAGTCTGCATGCTGGGAGGCTGAAGCAGGAGGGTTGCACATTTGAGCCCAGTCTGAGCAATTTAGCGAGACCCTCCTCAAATTAAAAAAAAGAATAAAAGTGCTGGGATGTAGCTCAGTGCAAATGTCCTTGGTTCCATCCCCACGCTATCAGTCAATCACTATCAACTAATCAATATAAAAAGCAGATACAGAAAACAAGCTTGCGGGTTACCAGAGGCTCGTAGAAACCTGACTAGGTCTAATCCCTAAGACCAATTACGATAGACAGCTAAATTAGAAATTAATAGGCTGCCAGACAGGGCTGGGCTCTCAGCGTCAGTGCACAGGCGGAGATGTCAGGGCTGTGCCCGGAGGTGCATCTGGAGAAAGCAAGATCCTGAGATTAAAATCACAATGGCCACACTTCTTATTCCCCCGAGGGATGAACAGAAATTTGGGATTACATTGCAGTTGGTACCACTCGATCCAGTCACATTCAGACATGCGTCAGGAGCCCAGGAGCGGCACCAGAGCATCGACCTATCTCTTCCCAAAATGCCTTTGTTTCTCCCTGTACATTTGCCACGTGACTGCTTCCCTGCTGGATCAATGTCCGCTATGCGGCTATGCTTGCAATCTGATTGGTTGACTATGGTTTGATCCCCGTTGTACCCACCTTGTGATTTTGCTCTATAAAACATTCTTGGAGAAGTCACCTTGACGGTAACCTACTTTTAGGTCTCTTCCTGTCTCTCGGGATCTCTCTCTCGATAAAACTTTCCTACTCTTACACTCCATTGTTTTTTAGAATTCATTCTTTGATTTCGGGGAATACAAACTGGGCGAATCTCGGATCTGACAGGCTGAGAGTTGTATTTTCTCCCATATCACACTGGCTGATTTTCACACTGGTGACTTTATTAGTATTACTTTGGTTTTTTTGAGACCCGATTTTGTATGCAGCCTAGGATGGCCTCAAACTCACAGGGATCCTCCTGCCTCAGCCTCCCAAGAGCTGGGATTACAGGAGTGCACTGCCACACCTGGCTCCTCATGCTGACAGTATAGCAGATTTAACCAGCTTGTGTAATAAGAATCAATTGTATTATCACGCCCAGGTTCAGAGGGGCTGCAGGTAGGTGCTGTGAGGTACAGAGTCACCGGCTCGTCCATGCTGGGTCCAGATAGGATGAGAAAGGAGGGGAGCCTGTTCCCTCCTTCCTGTGCCACCGGCCATGTGAGTGCCAGCACCCTTCACCTGGATACCAGCACCTGGGCCTGGTGAACTCTGGGAGCCCTGGCTTCTCTGCCAGCTGCCAGATGCCCGGGTATGGACTGGTCTGACCCCTCCACACACCTTGCCAGGCGTTTCTCTCTCTGCCAGCTTTGGCCTCACTCCAGGCTCCAGTTAGAGCTTCTTCTTGGCCCAGCGCTAGCTCTAGCAAAAATTCACTGTCTTAGTCTATTGTGTTTATTTGTGCACACGTGTGTGTGTGTGTGTGTGTGTGTGTGTGTGTGTGTGTTTGTGTTACTGGGGTTTGAACCCAAGGCCTTTGCATTAAGCTACATCCCCAGCCTTTTTATCATTTTAATTTAATTTTTTTTTTTTTAGACAGCATCTTGCTATGTATTTCAGACTGGCCTTGACCTCACTTGTAGCCCAGCCTGGCTTTGAATTTGTGTCGATCCTCTTGCCTCAGCCTCCTAAGTTGTGGAATTACACACACTCACCTCTGTGCTGTGTATCATTTTAGATTTTGAGACAGGGTCTTGCTAAGTCGCTAAGCTGTCCAGGCTGGTCTCAAGCTTGCCATCCTCCTGCCTCAGCCTCCTACAGTGCTGGGGTAACAAGTATATACCACTATGCCTTGCTGTTGTTTTTTTAAAACTGTAATAATATATAACTTCAAATGATTTGATTATTTTTAAACATCCGGCTCAGTTGTACTAAGTCTGTTAGCATTGTTCGGCAGACATTGCTGCGAGCCATCTAGAGTTTTATCTTTCCAAACTAAAACTCCCACTAATTTCCCATCCCCGCAGCCCACACTACCAACTGTTTCTCTGACTGTGACTAATCCAGTGCCCATAGAAGTGGACAGTACTTGTCTGCTTTGCCTGGAGCATTTCACTTAGCTAATGTCTCAGAGTTCATCTAGATTAGAGCAAGTGTCAGAACGTCTGTTTTTCTTCTTCCTCTTCTCCTCCCTCTGCTTTTTTTTTTAGAGAGATGTTTCTCTCAATTGCCCAGACTGGCCTCAAACTCAAGATCCTCCTGCCTCAGCCTCCTGATCAGCCAAGAGCAGAAGTGTGCTCCACCACATCCAGCGGCCTTCCTTTACAGACTGAATAATATCCCATTTGTCATGATTAATCTTGTCATTTACTGGATTGAGAGGCACCTACGGAATTCCAGGCACACTTTAGGGTGCACGCAGGTGCCACTATTAGGACATTCACAGAGATGATTGGCAGGTGGGACAGCAAACTATGTGGAACTTCCCTGAATGTGGGCAGCAGCACCAGCCAATAGGCTGAGGGCCTGAGTGGGACAAAAACAGGAGGCGGAAGCCAGGAGCCACAGCCCGCCCCGCCCCCTACCTCCCCCGCCCCTCCCCCCACCACAGTGTCGTGCCTTCCGAGTCCGGGGGCTGAAACTTCTGAGACCACCGGATCCTCTTGGGCTTGTCCTGTCCCCAAAACAAAACCAGCATGTTTGTGCATCCCGAGCAGATGGTTCCAAGTTCACTGGTTTTTGGGAACAGAAAACAGATGGTGCTGAAAATTATGGGGACCCGGAAGCCTGATTCACAGAGCCGTGAGCCAGAGGGGCTCCTGCGGCAGGTGGGGGTCACCGGGTGAGCGCCATCCTGCGGCCTGTGCTGCGGAACGGGACTTGAATTTGTGTCGGTCCTCCTGCCTCAGCCTCCTGAGTTCTGGAGGTATCTCTTCTCCTTTTTCTTTTTTGATGTTGGGAATGAAACCTAGGCCTCATCCCTGCTACCCTTAATCTACATTCCCGGGCTCATCAAAGAGATTCTTGAAGGATAGTGTGGTTTCTCGCACATTTTAAAGTCACTATTGTAGGGAGAGAGTGAGAAAAAAAACTAGGTTTCTTCTACCATCTTTCCCATGTTACTGTAACAGAAGACCCGAACCAGGGTAACTCTGAAAGAACTGATGTTTATTTCTCAGAGTGAGGAGCCTAAGTTCAAGAGAAAGGTGCCAGTAGTGGCACCTGCCAAGGACCTTTCTGCTCCTCGTCCAGAAAGGCAGAACCACCCTGCAGCCCAGTCCGGAGAAGGGGTTCAGGGGAACGCAGTCTCAGCTCAGACAGGACACAAGCACTCAAAGCAGAGCCCTGCTGTTGGGGACCAGCCAAACCCCACAGCTGTCTGCTTCAGGGGTACGGCGAAGAAGAATGGATTAAGACAGTTTTGTAGATGAATAGAGGGCTGGGAAATCAAGGCAAGCACAAGTCCCTCCAAGCTGCCACTACTAAGTAGACAGGCGCAGACAGAGGGGAGGAGAGGGACTCACAGCACAGAATGGCAGGTGCCCCGGGCTGGGAAAGGATGAAACATTCTTGCGAAGGTCAAATATAAATGAGTAGAGAACCAAGTCTTCGCCCATGTGGGACTTGGTTCTGCAGAGGCAGATCCTCTGCCAAGAGCATCGTGGCGTGGCATCTCTGCACACCAACCAGCTCACCAGGCCATCTAGGCGTGGGCCTGCAACCCCCCCCTTACACTGACTCACAGGTTGTGGGCCCCACATCCAGCTGCCAGCAGTTGGCTGGACTCTGGACATACACTGACCACAGCAGAGTTGCCCAGAGTAGCAGCCATGAGTCCAGTCAGAGAATTATGTGGTGCAGGAGCCTCTGCGATGACAGAGACACCCGAAAAAGCGGTGAAGTGCTGCTCCAGTGCCAGGCTCGAGGGAGAGGGACAAGCCCTGGCCAGCGCGACAGAAGTGAGCCTGGAGCTGAAGGCTCAGCGCTGGAGACGCGGCAGGACTCGGCCAAGACGGACAAGGACACTACTTCCACCGGGCACTAGAGGGCGCTCTCTGAAAAGTGTCTGCAGAGGGGCGGAGTCAGAGCGACCTGGGGAAGAGACAGAACTCCCAAACCTGCCAGACATCCGATTCACGAGTCACATTCCCTAAAATCAAAGAACCAATTCTAAGAACAGCCGAGGTGAAGAGTAGGAAGAACTCATTGAGAGAAAGACAGCTTCTAAGAGAGACAGAAAGGGGACCAGGACCCTGTTTCCCAGGAGGTTTTATAGATCAAAGTCTTGAGGTCATGTGGGTTCAAGGTGGGACAAAGCTACAGACAACTAGTGAGATGACAAGTGATTCACCATCCATCTTGGGGATCAGACAGGGAAGCAGGCCATGTGGCAAGTGTACAAGGACTTTCGGTAGTGGACAGGTAAGGGGCCTTTCCTGGAAGAGGTGGGTGAAGGTCTCGGTCCCCACTCAGGTGAGTGATAACTATTTGGAATATCACTCCCTGCGCTTCCTCCCGAGGGGAAGTACATGGGGCTAGTAATTTCTCTCCTTTTAGAATGCTCACTTTCTTTTTTTTTTAAACGGGGTCTCTCCTTGTAGTTCAGGCGGGCCCTGAGCTCACTAGGTAGCCCAGGCGAGTCTCAAACTCACAGCAATCCTCCTGCCTCTGCCTCCTGAGTGCGGGGATTACAGGCATGAGTCACCACATCCGGCACTTTGGTATACGGCTACTGGGGTTTGCACTCGGGACCTTGCACTTGCCAGGTAGACACTGAAACTACAGAACTAAATCCCTACTCTTTATTGTATTTTACATATTTTGAGATAAGATTTCATTAAATTGTTAAATTGAGCTAAATAGGCCCCAACTTGTGATCCTCCTGCCTAAGCCTCTCAGAGTGATAGGGTTACAGGTATGAACTACCACATCCAGCTCACCCTATCAGTATCTAGTCAGATTTTTTTCTTTGGGTGTGGGGAATGTAGTTCAGTGACAGAGTGAGTTTGAGACAGATTAGGGTGTGGCCAGCCGGTTGAGCAAGGGGGTGGGAACTGTCAATCACAGAGATCTGGGACACACACGCAGAAAGCAGTTCCTGTGCCCTGAGTTCCTCTGAGACCAATCAGTGTCATCTTTTGGGGTATGAAATCAAACAGGTTTCTGATAGGACTGCCTTGAGATCTAAATCAGCCTGAGGGGTGGGGCATACAAAAGACATCACCATTAACCTCATGCCCACCTTAATAGATGGAAAACCTCGCTACTATTTTCACACGTCTTGTCCAATTCTTTGTTCAGAATCTGGAAAGACGCCTTGGAAAGAGTCTACGGAAACCCCAGAACTCAGTAACATGCTTGGCACGGACAGTGCCTTAAGGATAATCCCAGAACTTAAAGAAAAAAAACAAGAGCCAAGTTAAATTTTCTTTATGAGTGTAAGTAGTTGTAAAGGATATCAGTTCCAGGAAAGAGGGGAAGAGAGAGAGAGCAGAGAGGCAAAGGAGGAAGGACAGAGGGGGAGGGAAGAAGGGGGGGGACTTAATCATTTTTATAAAGCACCATCAAACAGAAGCTAATTGCCCAGTGGTGTGAAGCCATTGTAAGCCAGCAGCTGTCTTTAACAGAATTACTTGCAACCCCTCTTCTTAATCTTTCTTCCCCTAGCCTTTCCCCAACGTTTTATGGACCCGTCCCTTTCACGCGGTTCCCAAACCTCCATACTGCCCCTCCTATCTCTTCGGCCCTGGCTAAAAACTGACTTGTAGAACAGCAGTGTCAGTCTGAGGAGAAAACCCAGATCCTGTCCCAGGAAGTCATGGTCCTTTGAAGTTCTAGAGGAAGAAGCTCTGACAGATGCAGGCTACTGTGCTCCCTGGAGAGGAAGACTCTGTCCAGAGCTTGCATTTCTGGGGCACCAGCTCACTAGACCCTCCTTTTTCTCCTTTCTGCACCCAGAGAAGCCATTGTTTTAGACTAAAATCCTGTACACATCAGACTGAAAATTAAAATGAGGTAACTCCCAATGAAGTTCTACACCACCAGACTAGAGTGAGCTGCTCACCTGACCTGTTTAGGTAGATAACTGTGCAAGTGGCCTGGTCAGACCAGCTGTGACTGGCTGAACATCAATATCCTGCCAATTAGAGCTGGGTCGCCATTTGGGTGCTTGCAGTGACTTGTGTGCCTCAGCCCTTGCACACTGAAGGTCACTGGAATTCTTGGATATGATCCAGTTATTTTCTTGTTATTCTGTCTCCCTGTTCCTCCTGCCAAGGAATGCAACTTTGCAATACCCCTGTCCTTTTCATTCTTTTCTGTTTTTTTTTCCAGACTTCACATATGAAGCCAAATTCCTCTGCCTGACTCATCCACACACTAGCATTGGTGGAATGAAGTGTTGTCTGAGTCTAGAACTGACAAGAAAACCAATTACACTGAATTATTTGCTTGATGCCTGTCTATAGCCCCAGCTAGCTGAGAAGTCGAGGCAGGAGCAACATAACAAGACCCTGTCTAAAACACCTCACAAAAACTGAAGCATCGTCAGGTTGCCTTTTGATGTCCCATTTCTGGTTGCTGAAACTTCTTGTGGTCTGGGGCTGTCACTGCACTGCCTTCGCCTTGGGGAGGCCAAGCCCGCTGGCCCAGCCTCCAAGCTCATTTAGTTTCATGAAGCTTTACTCTCAGCACAATCTGTGGGACTCAGGGAAGGTCTCTGAAGAGTCGCTTTCTACCCCAGGCTCTCTGCCGGACTGTACATTCAGGAGGCTGAGGGCCATCTGGCTCCGTGCTGGCCCTGATTTGCTCCATGAGTCTTGCTCAACAGGTGTGAACCAGTGACTCAGCCAAACGGCGAGTATTCAAACACCCTCAGCCCTGCCAAACCAAACATGGAATCTCTTCCAAATGCCTTTCACAGACTTGCAGGTGTTCTGTACTCTGTCGCGGATCTAAAATGTCTTACCAAAGTCTTGAACCTGTGGCAGGTGACCGGATGATGAGTCACTGCTTTCCCCCGGTGGACTCAACCACGGATGAGTTCACGGCCGAATGGGCTGTGAGGAGGTGGCTGGAGGAGACGGGTCCCTGGTGTTGTAACTCGGAGGATGTGTTCTTGTCCCCAGCTCCTCCCTCCTCTGGTTGTCTGCTTCCTGGAGGCCGCAGTTTGAGTAGCATTTCTCTGCCACGTCTTTCTGGCAAAGGAATCAACCAGGCAACAGACTGAGGCCTGAAAATGGGAAGCAAGTAAACATGTCCTAGAGTCGGGTATTTGCTTCCAGCAACAGGAATGCTGACTAATCCACCAGTACAATAAAAAATTCCGAGCTGTCTGAAATTTAACTACAAGGCCCAAGGACTAAGGAAGGGACAGGCAAACTAATCAGTTACCTGGAGAAATCAACACAAAGTTGATCGTGAAACCTTGGTTTGAATCCCATCCCAGCCAAATACCAGGGCCGCTACTCATGTTTATGAGTAAATGTTCTGCACTTTTTGCTTCAACCAAAACTACTCTGAAAACAACGATTGCTTCCTCTTACACGGTGTCCTCCTACGCTGAGGCTCTGCGTAATCTCGCCCTTTTCTCATCTACCCTGGTGGAGACTCGATGAGCACAATTTATGGCTTCCGTCTGCAAATCTTCTTTATGGCGATGCTCTTGGCTGGGAGACAGCTCAGTGGTAGAGTTTGTGAGTCGTGTGAGTGAGGTCTTGGGCTCCACTGCCAGCTCAAGAAAAAGAGCAGAAGGAAGAGAGGAAGGCAGAGGAGGAGGAGGAAGGGGAAGCAAAGCTCTCAGCTCCGCCCATGGACATTTTTCCAGCTGCTGCTGTGAGCTCGTGTCCAGGAACCTGGTCCTGTTTCTGGCTCACGTGTGTCACATCCTCTGCTTTGAGACACCGGTCCAGAGTCTTGGTTGGACAGCTCACGTCCACACGTCTGTTGTGCGACTTCATTTTGATGACTCCTTACCCTCCCGGATGTGCCTTCAGAAGCTGAGCCCGAGGCAAGGATTCGGTGCCAGGGGAGCCCAGCAGGTGCTGGGAGGGAGCAGAGGGAGAAGAGATGCAGCACTTCCTGGGAAGGCTACCAAGGCTGAGACTGAGAGTCTGACTGGGACATGTTTTGTTTTGTTTTGTTTTGTTTTTTAATTTTTTTTTTTTTTTAGGTTTTTTGAGACAGGGTCTCACTTTGTGGTTCAGGCTGGCCCTGAGCTCAGCCTCCAACTCACATCACAGCAATCCTCCTGCCTCTGCCTCCCGAGTGCTGGGATGACAGGCGTGAGCCACCACGCCCGGCTGAGTGGGACATGTTTTGACCAACAGCCGTAACACCCTTCCTCTTGCTTCTCTTCACTCCGCCCCAGGCCCCTAAGGATACTCCTGCCACCCCTAGAGTCCCTTCTGACCGCCGTGACACGAGGTGTGGTTGTCCTGGGAGCTGCGGTGCCCCTCCCCCCTTCCTGCCACCTACACCGCCATGATGCCTGCCTGCAGCTGTCCTGGATACCCTGCGTCTGTTCCAGGACGTCTCCTCTGACTCTAGAAGTAGGAATTTGAACCAAACAGTAGATCTGTATTTGGACCAATTGGTAGGCTCAAATCAAAAGGATTGAAGGTAGAGCAGTTTGAACCAACAGGCAGGCTCAAATTGGACCAATCACAGACCCACGCCTGCGGTATAAGGAGCGCTTATACAGTTAGTGTGGAAGAGCGCCCTCTGGTGTACTGACAAGTACAGCACAAGATGGTACAAATAAAACCTCTCTTAGATGGCCTGCTAGATCCACACATGATGTATCTCTGGGGCTCAGAGGAGCCTGCCCATCTACTTATGATAATTTATCTCCATAGTGTGGACAGGGTAGTTGCTGTATAAAGGGTTATGGGGCCAGGGATGAAGCTCACCGGCTGGGGATACAGCACAGAGGTACAGCACCTGCCTGGCAAGCACAAGGTCCTGAGCTCAATTCCTGGTACAAAAATGTTTAAAAAAAAAAAAAAGGCTATAAACACTGGGAGCTGTTAGCCTTCAAGAACGTTGAAGATCAGGGGTGTAGACCAGCAACTGGCACTGTCAGCAATGGTGTCTGACACTAACCAGCATTGACTGGTGGCATGGTCCAGCAGCAGTAACCAGAGGGGCCAACTGGCATGGACTGCAGTGGCACTGTCCAGCAGTGGCAGAGACAAGCAGCATCTGCAGCTGGGGCTGCAACAGTAAGCGGTGAGGGCCCCTGACTTCAAAATCTGGAACTGCTGGCAGAACTGCACATTGTCAATTTGTGATTTTTATCAAAATTGAACCAAATAACCTTCAACAGGTGACACTACCACTATAACAAGGGGAGCTCTTGTCCCACAGGGACCCTTCTGGAGAAGCAACATGTCACATGCCACCAAGTCTCATCTGCCTGGACGTGGGGTCTGCATGGAGCAGGCTAAGCTGAGAGTGGCAGGAGCTGCAGCAGGAAGCCCCTCCGGCAGAGGGACAGAGAGAGCTGTGGCATATGAAAGGGGTACAGTGGCATCAGCCAGCCATGCCCGCTGGAGAGGATCTACCCTCAAGATGCTCACAGCCTGGGTGTCGGGACAGGAGACGTACACCTACAAAGCCAGGGATCCCTAAGGGGGTTGTGCTATTATCTTCAGTGGTACCCAAAGCGTGAATGCAGTGAGGACTCTCCTTGAGGAGTTCAGAGATGACAAGGGCAACCAAAGGATAAGGTCAAAGACAGAATTTCACTTGGGGAGAGTAAGGTGCATGTTGGAGATACTTTTCAAAGCAATGCCTCTCTGCATGAAGAAAGCAAAGGGCTTCTAGTGGGGCACTTACACACACTCATACAGAGGAGACTCGGCCCTCTTGGAGACGGGCACCCCCCTCAGTATGCTCAGCTCCTGGCAGGAGAATTTACCATTTTAATGAGTGAAGTTTATTCACATTGCCTAAAAAAGAGAATGAGTCAGGGCGAACCAACAATTTAGGAGGATACTTTGTGAGTTTTTCTGGAGGTCTGTATTAGTTACTTTTCTCTCATTGCTGAGACAAAGTACCCAAGACCCTAAGTTAAAGGAGAAAGGAGTTGTTTAGCTTAGTTGGTAGAAGGTTCAGTCTGTAATTGGCTGGCTCCAAGGTGGTTTGGCAACAGTTCGGGATGGCAGAGGACAGCAAAAGCAACAAGGGACCTTAACAGCATCTTTCTGTTCTTTCACCTTCTTCAGACTACTTAGGGTGAGTAGCACTCACGCCCTTAACCCTAGTGCCCCCGGTCTAGTCTCACCCACCGTGACTCACTCACATACTCTCGATTCGACCACCTTTGAAAAAGCCCCATCTGAGAAAGCTGAGGCTTTGGGGGGAACATCTAGACCCAAACTGTCACAAGGTCCTTATCCAAAATACCAAAGATAATTCTGAAGGAATGTTGAGAAGCACTTTAAGGGGCACCGGCACCCTCTCCCTGCACACATCTACATTTTGGCTTTAAAAGTACCTACCTGGTGGCCAACATGGTCAGGGAGAAGCACAAACGCTGCATCGGGACAAGAGTCCTGCAGCTGGCAGCTGGTATAAGAAGAGGTGGAGGGAAGGAGCTTATAGGAGAAGGGGTGGGCAAGGTTCCCGGAGGCTTGGGGGGCACAGGCATGGATTCTAGATGTTTCTGGTTGCCATGGGAATGCATGGTGTCTTTAGGTGGGGAGGTGGCACGATCTCATGTGCATAAGGAAGATATTCGGAGTCCAAATTCATAGATGAAATTCAGCAGGTCCATAAACTTGGGGAAAGAGTCCCTCTCCTTTCTCTTTCCCTCAACCCCTCTTTTATGGAATCCAGGGCCTCATGCATGGTAGGAAAATGCTCTACCATTGAGCCACATCTCCACCCCTGCATCTCTGCTTGAAATTCAGCATTTTCTTTAAACATGAGGGTAGGCAACAAGTTATAGTCTGAGCAGTATTCCTGACTTTAAAAACCACAGATACATTAATGACATCATCAAAACATAAAGTTACTACAGCTTAGTTTAGCAGTTGAGGGGGAGTGTTCCGGGGGACCCATCACCCCGAACAGCATCCCCAGGCCCTTTTAAAACTTTTTTGCTTTGAGACAGAGTCTTGTTAAGTTTCCCAGGCTGGGCTCAAAGTCGCAGTCTTTCAGCTCAGCCTGCTACCACCTTAATTTTGCAATCTAGATTGGCTGTACTTTCAATTCTAATATTAGGCAATACTTCATTCCATAAAATAGAATCGAGTGTTCTGATGAAGTGGAGGGAAAGTCCCTTAGCTTCTCCGGTGAGGAGACAAAGCAGTAGAAAAATAACTGATTGGTGAGCATCGGGTTATATTAGGTTGCCTCTCAGGGCAGACAGAATCTCCTTATCTCGCCAACTGGAGCAACCCTGTTTGGAAATCTGCCTGTCCTCGCCAACACTGCTTTGCCAGGTTAGACAAACAGTTCGCTGGTGGACAGTTCAGCTGCAGCCTGTGGCACGGAACTTAGCATGAGTGACTCCATTTTGAGTTTCAGCCTGGCCTGACCGGACTGTGTGGCTTGGAAAGTTCTTGACACGCGCAGGGCCCGAGACAACCCTGGGAATCCGGGTCCCTCTGTCCTCCACTCTGGGTCAGGCGGGGTCTTCCTGATCCACCCGCCAGGCCAAGAGCTCTGTGCGCATCTGTCTTCTCATGGAAACACCACTCAGAGAAGACTAGATTCCAATCGCGGGAGGTCAGAGTAGACCTGTCAACACGTCTGGGCAGACTTTTTTTTTTTTTTTTTTTTTAGGTTTTTGGAGACAGGGTCTCGCTTTGTGGTTCAGGCTGGCCCTGAGCTCAGCCTCCAACTCACATCACAGCAATCCTCCTGCCTCTGCCTCCCGAGTGCTGGGATTACAGGCGTGAGCCACCACGCCCGGCACTGTGGTATGTGGTACTGGTTGCTGCTGGGTGTGGGTCTCCTCA
>PVIR01028756.1:0-21752 GCA_004026965.1 Petromus typicus | reverse complement strand
TTTTTTAGTATTTTCCAGAATACACTATATAGTAATTAACATTGAAAGGAATAAAATACATTTGATAATAGTAAAAAATGATTGGTTCTCTTCACTAACTGTATTAATGAGCAGAGAAAATCATGACATTTCTGGGTAGATGATGACACCTGGAATGATGTTTCCAAATCTTGAATGAAAAATGAATATATAACTATAGAGGCATAAATATAGGCAATAAATATTCATTTTAATATATTTCTTTGCTTATGTAATTCATTAATTGTTTTTCTCTGTTTTATTTTGTTGTGTTTGTTGCAATTACTTTCATATATATGTATGTATATATATATATATATATATATATATATATATATATATATATCCAACTGCCCAGAAATGCCCTGATGATATGTCACAGACGGATAAGAAATTGCCAACTATGCAAGCTAACATAAAAAGGAAATAACAAAAGTAGGCCATGACCATGAATGTCATGGCAGGTTGCCTAGGGCCTTATCCTGCCATCTCTAGAAGCTCTGCTAATGGAAGCAGAGCTGTCAGGAACGGCCAAGATGTCAGTCTTCTTGACTTACTGTATTACTGCTATACCATAATTGCAACCTTATTAAAGGTACTCAGGGAAGACACCACTTTGTTTATGAGATCAGCAAGAGTGAGGATAGCTGGTAGGATTGAAAAGTTACCCTCACAAATAGTTGCAGATGAACAAAATAATTCAGATTGCAGATGCTAAGAATTTTCTGTACTGGCTTTATTTCCAATTTTTTATATATCTTTGGCTGAACTCAGCAAAGATGATTGTCTTGGGGGAAATGTGAAATATATAATATATTTTATATGTATAAGTAACTAAGTTTTATTATTCAATATTTTATTATAACATTTTAAAAAGCTACATGACCCACAGGACACAGCTTGGACAAACCTAGTCAAAAGAAATCTGTCTTCTACTCCACTATAAGATTCATTAGGAACTTGCATGCTATGTGACTTAAATCACATGCAAGCTCACTTAAATGTTCCTAATTACAAGCACTTGGCTGACCAAATTTAAGAAATATTATGTTAGATCATGATAATTAGTTCTTTACTCAATGAAAGTTACTCACTTTCTTGCTGGGATCAGCCTACAGTCTTTTAAATATTGTATCAATGTTTACTAGTTTGAGTACAACTAAAAACTATTTAACCAATATTATACTGACACATGAATGGAAAAATTGAGGTTTAAGTTATTGAATATTTTTTCAACCCAAGATAAAGTCCTTACTTGCAAGTGGTTGGCATTGTACACGAAAGATGTGATACTAAATTCTAGGTACTAAAGGAGAAAAAAAAATCAATCTGGAGAAAGCAAAAACATCCCACAAGCAGCAACTTCAGGTGACTTATATTAAACGTTTCATGATCTATCAACTTTTAAAATATTGTCTTGTACTCTTATTGTGGATCTCAAAAATACCATATTGGTAATTATTGTACTATGTTCATCATTTATTATATTCCTAAATGCTTTACTTCATTTTTCTAGTTGTTATCATCACAATAAGTCTCAAGCTGTGTACTTTTAAAAGAAAATATATCTGCCTCTTTAAAAAGAAATATTTATATTTGTGTATTTCACTGTCAAATTCAAATCTATAAAACGTGATAATCATGCAATAAAGCAGCATTATTACTCTTTTTATGATGATAATGTATTCCTAAGAAAATTTAGTGTTATTATAAATACAGGAATGAATTTATTTGTATTCATTATATGATTAATAGAAATAAGGGTTATAAAGATGTGGAAATGCATTTTCTTGATTCATTTTTCAACTCCTCTCAGCTATTTTTTACCTAACTTATTCTTGTTGTGAGTCCATTCAAGATATAACTTTTGTGACCAACCACATTACTTTTAAATTTTCCTTGATACAGATAAAACAATTTGAAAGAAAGATATACTTATCTTCAGGATGTAAAGAGCAGAGTGATGCATGAGGTAAAATTGTGGGAGCTAATATTTTAGAAGATTTACAAAATGATCTAATTAGGAAATGATGCTAAACCTCAATCAGTTTATCTCAATAGATTCTCAAAAAGCCTATGGTCAATAAAGCAAAAAAAAAATCCAACACGAGGGAGAGAGGAGGCCTGAGAAGTGCCTGTAGTTTGTGTCAGATAACTAGCCCTGATGGTTGGGCTGGGACATTTGTAGAGGCCTGATGAGGGTGGGTCCAGACTTCTCACAAGTCCATTGCTTGAGGAGGAAGTCCAGAAACTCTTCCCCAGTTGATTACACAGTGGTAGTGCAAACAATTTGATTGGGACATTCACAGAAGCCTAGTGACCTTGGCCCAACTTCCACAGAGTAGTAGGCGTGGACTTCTCACAGGAACCTTGAATAGGGAAGAGGCCCAGCAGCTGGGCCTTGGTTTGTCACATGATGAGTAGGGCCAGTGGCTCAGCTGAGACATTTTCAAGGGCATGGCAGCTCTGTTTGAATTTCTACAGAGCAGTTGGCCCAAAAGTTCTTGAGGAATCATTGTGCTGGGAGGAGAACCTGTAACTCCATCGTGACTTCCACACATCAGTGGGCCCAGAATATCACCTGGACCCTAGCAGAGGGAGGAGGCCTAGCACCTCTTCCTCAGGCCAGAGTGGACTTCACAGTGATCTAGATCTGCCCAGCACTGCTCCTTGAGGCCACTGACGACAACTTCCAGGAAATAGAGCATTGTAAACAGCAAAGAGAAGGCCTCATCAAGGATCCTTCAGGAAAATTGAAATCCATCAGAAGCCTAAAGAAAGCATCTGCAATAAGACCCACTGGCCTCCAGTGTCTCGTTACATGATTGTTTAGATCAAGTATCCTGTCTGGTGTTCCAGAACTGAGATGGCTGAAGGTCCATTACAGATTCAAATATTAAGGGCCAATTATACCAAAAGAATAATGCAGGAAGTAGCCGTTTATTAAGACATAAATATTAGCAAGAAAGTTACTTGCAATATGCAGCTTACAGATACCAACCCAGGAAAAAAAAATCAACAACAAAAATAAGAGAAATGAGAAAACACTTCAAAAGACTCAAACCGGATCTCCAAATGGAAATTTTGGGACCAATGAGTTAGACCAACTTGAAACTCAACCACCTGAACTCCCTAAACTAGTAACAAAAGAGTGTCTAGAAAAAAAAATCATAAATATTCACTCAGACACCACTGGAGATAATGACCATAGTGAGACATAGATTTAAAAACAAATAGAAATCCAAGGAACATTATAGAATCCCAGCATGGAAAACAAATGGGAATTAAATAAACACATTCAAGTGGAAATTGAAGAGATTAAAAACTCTACTGCAAGTTTCTGAAGTAGAACTAGAAAAATGTGAAGGAAGAATCCCAAACATAAAAGACAGGATTGCAGTTGGAAGTCAGGAAAGAAAAATTTCTTAAAAATAGTAAAGGACCATGAAAAATCCACCGAGTAACTTATAGATGATACAAAGAATAACATAAGATTAATGGGAGTCAATGAATAAACAGGAGACAGTGCAAATAACATAAAAAATATTCAAAATGTAAAGGAAGAAAATGTCCAAAGATAAAGAAGGGAAGTTGACATTCAAATAAGTGAAGCATATAGCACTCAAAGTGTGCTAAAAAAAAAAAAAAAAAATCCACACCAAGTTATATAATGATAAAGATATCAGAGGTCCAACAGAAGAGTGAAATATTGAAAGCAATTAGAGAAAAGAAATAAATCACATACAAATAGAAAGTCGTTAGAATTACAGCAGACTTCACAACACAAACCCTCAAGTCAAGGAGAGCCTGGAGTGAAGTATTTCAAGTCCCCAAAGAAAATAACTTCCAAGCTAGACTCATGTATCCTATAAAACTATCTTCCAAAATTGATGGGAAAATATGATACTTCCATGATAAAGAACACCTGAGTAGCTTCATGAGTACCAAACAAATACTCTAAAAAATTTCTACACAATATCCTAGAAAAACATGGTGAGGGTTGTATCTCCATGAGACCCAATAGAGTGAAGTCATTAGGCAAAGCAATAAATTAAATGGATAAGTGAAAAAAATTAAAAACAATAACAATAAAAGAACCATCAAGAGAAAATGCAAGTACAAAGGCCCAGGTTCAGTCCCTGGTAAACACATACAACAATGCTGGACATGAAAACTCATGCCCACCAGCAGTCAGTACCATATATCACAGTGCCAGGCATCGTGGTTCATGCCTGTAATCCCAGCACCTAGGAGGCAGAGGCAGGAAGATTGCTGTGAGTTCAAGGCTGGGCTCAAGGCCAATCTGAACTACAAAAAAGTGAGACCCTCTCTCTCTCTCTCTCTCAAAAAGAAAAAAAAAAAAGTACCTATGCCTATGGATATTTCACCCCATAAAATCAGAATACAGATTTTTCTCAGCTGCACATGGCTCATGCTCCAAAATAAACTTCATGCTGCTTCATAGAACATGTTTAAGTAAATGCAAATGAATTAAAGTATAATGTCAGATCATATCACCTTGCAATTGGAGATTAATATCAAAAGAAATTGCAAGAATAGCATAACGCGAGGACACTGAATAACAATATCCTGAAAAACCAGTGGGTCACTGAAGAAATTTTAGACAAAATCAGACAGTTTCTACAGTTAAATGAGAATGCCAGTACTATGTACAGGAATCTATTGGATACAATGAAAACAGTTCTCTGAGGGAAATTCATAGTAATGAATGCCTACACTAGGAAAATAGAGTGACTTCAAATAAAGAAGCCAATGCTGAAACTCAAGATTCTACCAAAAAAAGAGAGAGAAAGAGAGAGAGAGAGTCAAAGCCAAAGCTTACACAAGGAAGGAAGTTACAAGGATTAGAGCAGTAAGAGAATGAATAGAAAGTAAGAGAATGATATAAAACAATCAATGCATTGAAGAGTTGGCTTTTTGAAGGAATAAATAAAATCAACAATCCCCTTAGCCAAGCTTCCAAAAAGCAAGAAAAATCC
The DNA here is from genome assembly GCA_004026965.1 of Petromus typicus. Classification (NCBI taxonomy): domain Eukaryota; kingdom Metazoa; phylum Chordata; class Mammalia; order Rodentia; family Petromuridae; genus Petromus; species Petromus typicus. The sequence goes on along the minus strand of PVIR01028756.1, from coordinate 16,734 downwards.
ATACAGCAAGGAACAAAAACAGTGAAACCACAAAAGATCCAGTAAAAATCCTAGTCAAAGATGGTCAAAACTATTTTGAGAACCTGTATTCCAATAAGACAGAAAACACAGAAGAAATGGAAAGATTCCTAGACACATATGAATGATCAAAGTTGAATGAAGAAAATATAAAAATTCTAAACACACAAATATCAATCAGTGATATTAAAAATATAACCCTGAAAAAAAGAAAAGTCCTGGTCCTGATGGCTTCATTGCTAAACTGTACACAAAATTTAGGATAGAACAAACATCATTACTTTTCAAACTCTTATTGAAAGGGCCACAATACTCCCAAATTCATATCAAAAATGTCCAAATTCATATCTAAAAAATAAGTTCATATTCCAAAAGCAGAAAGATTCAATCAAGAAATATAGGCTAACTTTTATAGTGAATATAGATGAAAATTATCAATAAATATTGGCAAACAGAATACAGAGAGTCATCAAGAAGATCATACACACTGACTAAGCAGGATGAATCCCAGGGATGCAAGGATTTTTCAACATCTCTACATCATTAAATGCAATGCACTACATTAACAGAGTCAAGGAAAAAAATATGAACATCTCAATAAATACAGAAAAAGTGTTTGACAAAATTAAACATTTATTCATAATTGAAATACTACAGAATTGAAATAGATGGTGATCAACTCAAACTGATAAAAGCTATTTATGAAAAACCAATATCTTACATAATAATAAATGATCAAAAAAACTCTTTTATACCAAGATCAGTAACAAGTCAAGGATATACACTGTCTCTATCCCTCTCCAATTTAACTCTAGAAATATCAGCCACAGCAATTAGAGAAGAAAAATAAAGACAGGAAAGGAAGAAGTTAAACTGGCACTATTTGCTGATATGTTAGCCTGTATAGACAATCTCAAAATCTCATACAAAATATTGCTTGATTTAATTACTAAGTTCAGTAAGGCAGCTGAATGTTAACACCCAAAAATCAATAGCATACCTATACACAAATAACACAATCATTGGTATAGAAATTGAGGAAACAATTTTTTTCACAGCGGCATACAAAAAAAAATGAAAAAAATCTAGAAATCAGTCTAACAAAAGAGGTGAAAGACTTCTAGTCTAAAAACTACAGCACTCTCAAAAAGGAAAATGAAGAAGATAGAAAATGAAAATGCATATGCCATTCCTGGGTAGGAAGAACCACTATTGTCAAAAAGGCTGTATTTCCAAAAATTCTATAGAGATTTAATGAAATTCCAATTCAAGTACCAACAGTATATTCACAGAACTAGAGAAAATAATCCAAAAATATGCCTGAAATCAGAAGAGACCTAGAATAGCAAAGCAATTCTGGGCTAAAAAGCCACAGCAGAGAGTATTACAATCCCCAACTTGAAACCATATTACAAAGCCATTATAAAAAACACAATAACAACAACAACAAAAACATGGTATTAGCAAAGTAAAAGATCCAAAGATCGATGGAACACATTGGAAGATGTAGAAACAACTCAAGACATACTGAGCTACCCACTCAAAGAATCAAACACCCTCAATGGAGGAAAAATAAATTAATAAATTAATTATTCTGGAAAAATATAATTTCAACCTTCCAAATACTAAAATTAGACCTATGTACTTCAGCATACACTAAACTGAAATTGAAGTGGAATAAGATTTAAATACATGTTACCTATACTTTCTCTTTGCCTTTTGTGCTTTTTCTTCCTAAGAAGGGAAGAGAACTAAAAAACTTGAGAGGAAAAAAAAAAAAAAGAAAGAAAGAAAGAAAACACATAAGGGTTGGGAGTTGTAGGGAGGAAAGGGGATTGGGGGGAAATTGGAATGAACAGGTATTATGTACAGGTACAAATTTTCAATTTTAAAAGAGATCATAATGTATGTATAAAATCTTCCAATAAAATCAATTTAAATAAAGACCTAACTATAAAACAGAAACACTAATCTTACTAGAAACTATATTGGGTAGACCTCTTGGAGACACTGGCATAGGGAAAGTGTTTATGAACAAAACCTCAGCAGCACAGGAACTAACTGAAAGAATCAACAACTGGGATCTTATCTCATAAAGTTTTTGCACAGCAAGCAAATTACCAACAGAGTGAAAAGATAACATATAATTTGGGAAAATATTTTACTGTCTATTCCCTATACCAAGGTCTACTATCTAGATTATACAAATAACTTTAAAAAAACAGAGCCCCAAATCTAAAAACCCAGTTCAGGAAGAGACGTTTTTAAATATCATGTATTTTCTCTGGTATAAGAAAGTGAAGTTATAAATGAGTTGTAGTATGTATAGTTGATATTGTGAAATAGAAAATTTGTAAAAGGAAAGAGGATGTGGGGGTAAAGAGCTAGGGGAAAAAGAATAAGACAATAATGAAGAAAAAAGGAAATAAAGTTTATGTGTATAGGGGTTGGGGGTGGTAGGGTGTGTAGAGGTATGGGGAAAAATGAGAAATTGTGTCATATACTGATACAAATTCTCATTGTTGAGTGCAATCATGATGTGTATATGTAATGTACCAATAAAAATTTCAATTATAAAATAAGGACGATGGATGTATTTTAAATGTAGTAATATATTCACAGACAATCATTTGAAAGAAAAATAGTGTTTTTACTGGAGGTAAAGAAATGTTCGACACAATTTGTGCCATTAAGAAAAATACCAGCCCAATGAGTGACACCTGCCACCACCCCACCTTTGAAGATCTTTTTTAATCATTTCCTGAAAGTGTTCTGCTTTTGGAACGATCTATTCTTTTCACTGTTAAATCAGTAAAATGTCAGATATATCTGCCTTTTTTTTCAATTGCATAAATTCCAAGAGTTTCAGCTGATGCAAAAAGTTTGCAATTAACTTTGCAATTAAAGAACTTTGCAATTAACTAGTTTAAAATATAACACTTGGTATTAGCCATGTTGCACTACATAAACTTCCGTCATCTACTGCACCACTGAAAACAGTAATATGTCTAAAAGTCCAAAATTAATTGGATGCACTACTGTTTGGTCATTTTCTATTATAAACAAGTTACATTACTCAGTTTATTAAGGAACAGTGACAAGAGAATAAAAAACAAAGCAGAAATTATAAATGGAAGTGATAGTGAAATAAGTATGGGCACTTAGTTGGAAAATGTTTTTTCTCTGTAACACAGTACATTTATAAATACAGGAAAATGTATTGCATTTGAGACGATGATGCTCTTCTCTCATGCTTGGTCACAACTGCTGCGCCGCTTCCTTTCGAGGTGAGAGGTGACCCTGCTGACTATTCATCCCTGAATTCAGACTGCAGGGAAATCTGCAGGTGTCTTCTGAAATCCAGTCTGTTTTAAACTCGTTTTATGAGAGTGACACACAATAAGCAGTGATGAATGAGTTTCTTCTTGTGGTCATGAACTTTTGTAGAACTACTCCATTAAGTTAAATCTTTTGAAAATATTGTACCTCAAAGGATTGCCAGCAAAAGATGAAAGTGATCCTATATATCTTAAGGTGATGCTTCAGCATTCCAGTATACAGAGAGAATGAAAACATTCTTTGGCTACAATATATATGGCTATATTTTTTCTGAGTACAATGTGAAGCAGGACAAATATTCTGTAATGTTTCCACAAAATTGCAGTAGAAAAATATGTTCGGAGGTATTTAGTTCTAAGTCAAGGGAAGCTACTCTGTTGCCATATCTAACCAAACCATTTTAATTTATAAGCACTTTTAGAGTGTTATATTCTATCAATGATTAATATTTGTCTATCATTTAAAATAACAGAATACATGGGTCTAAATATAGCATTAAAACAAGCCCCAAATTGCTATGTGTGGTCCACTTATTTTTATGATGATAAATGTTTTCTGAATTTTCTGTAGAACCATCTCTGAGAACTGTACTCTTGAAATCTGACACCCTGGAATTCCTACTCATTTATTTCTCATCTGTCCAGTTGTGGAGTTCAGGAAAAAAAAAAAAAAACATATATAGGAGTGTGCTTATACCTTTCTGACTTATTTTGCCTTTTATAATTTTAAATACAGTATTAATTTTTACTTTGAAGACCTGAAAGATTATTAATTTTTCAGTGTTTTTCAGGATCTCTAAGAGCAGGTTAGGGGCATAGTGAAAACGGAATGCAAATTGTGAGGGTTTATTTTGTACTCTCTGATGCTGGACTTTAAATTCTATTGGGCATATTGGCTATCCGTGAAAAGAGAATTATTACATTTATGTGGCATTTTTCTTTAGTTTCTAATTATACACTTGCTTTATATCAAGAGGTAATTTAGTTTTATTTTTTTAATTCCACTATAGATTATCCTTACTTTAAGTTAAATTTTAACTAGACTAAGTAGTATGGAATAAAATATGAAATTTTTATGCCCATATACATTGTATGATATTTAAATTAGTTTAAAGATATCTGCTCAAACTTTTGTCATTTCTTTATGATGAACACACTGAAAATCCTCTACCTCTTTAAAATGTATACATAGTATACATTATGGTAATACTATGTAATAGTATTACCATAATGTATACATTATCAAATACCAAATTTATTTCACTTATCTGGCAGTCAGTACCTATATCAGTCAATATTTACTATAGAAATATATACCACAGGATATACAAATGTATACAATTTTTAAGATTGACTTATAATGGCCACCCACAGAGTCAGAGAAGGAAAAGTCCAGAGGGTCTGTCTGCACACTGGAGATGGAAGAATTTAGTCAAATGTCTCAAGCTCACTGCAGTGTCCCTTGCAAGTCCTTATGGGTCAGCTGATGGGAAGTGAAAGAAGCTGTGCTGGAAGCCAAAGTGTCTATGTTGAATGGCATGAGAAATGTCCCAAGTGAAGATTATAGTTCTTCCAAAGGTCCAGAAGTAGCCCTGTCCCTGCACTCCAAGTGTATTTTTATTTTCCTCCACTGTGGAGTAGTGGCTCAATTTCCCCTTGATAGTCTTGGTCAGCCACTCCTAACAGTACCCATTGATCAACTTCTCCATGTATTTCTATTCACTATCTTCCAACCAGCATTCCACCCACTTAACATAGTGATCTCTGGTTCTATCCATGTTACAAATGACAAGGTTTCAATCTTTTTCTGTTGGACAGTGTCTCATGCTCCATACACAACCCATTTTCTTATCCCATTTACATGTGGATGGACACTTCACCTGTTTCCATATTTTGGCTACTGAAAATAATGCTGCAACAAATTGAAAACAGGTATATCTTTCATATTTCATTTCATTGATATATGAGTTATATTATGAGTGCTTGGTCATAGAGTAATTCTATTTCTAATTACTCCAAGAACACTTGTACTGTTTTTCATATGGTTGTACTAATTCACATTCTCATCAACAGTGTGTAATTGATCAAGTGTAATCAGTTTGATTATTATTACCAGCATTCTGTTATTCTTTGGCTTTTAAAAATATTTAAAACAGAATGTTGTGAATTTGCTAAGTTTTCCAGACTCAAGTTGAACATTCAGTCTTCCTGCCTCATCTCTTCAGTGTTCCAGAATTACAGATGTGTAACATTAATCTCAGGCTTTTTTGTGTTTTATATTAGCCACTTTTACTCCATAATATCTCACAGTTCTATTTATTTACATTTTCTTAACTGTTAATAACACTGAATATTTTTTCATGCTTGATGGTTTGTGTATCCTTTTAAAGAAATATCTAAGTCTATTGTTCATTTTTTAATTGAGTTACATGAATGTTTTACTATTCAGATTTCAAAGTTCCTATTCAATTTTGGGTATCAGTGTTTCAACAGATACATAGTTCATTTTCTCTAATTCTATATGTTGTTTTGTCATTGTGTCAATTGCTTTATTTACAGAAGGTTTTAATTTGTCTACTTTTGCTTTTGTTTCCTGTATGTTTAGTGTTTGTCCAAAAACTTGTTGCAAATTTCACTATCCTGAAATGTTTCTCCTATTTTTCTAATAGTTTCATAGTGTTAGGTGTTATATTTATCTTTACTTCATTTTGAGTTTGTTTTTGTAACTTGTGACAGATAGCGGTCCATATGCAATTTTCCTGAATGTGAGTGTTCAGTTATCAAAGGATCATTTTTGGAAAATTTTTTTCTCCAGTGTGTGTTCTTCACGTCTTGGAGGAAATAGTTGTAATCAAATGCATGACCTTACTTCTAAAGTCTCTATTCTGCTCCACTTGCTTATCTATATTTATGCCAATACAGTAATGTTGCAAATATCAGAATTTTATTATATTTTGAATAAGATAGTGTAATACCTCAAGCTTGCTTTCAATTTTTAAAATTGAATTTTTTTCTTAAAAATTGCTATACAATTTTTAAGATTGCTTTAGTTGTGTGAAAAATTGCATTGATGTTTTGATGGATATTGCTTTGAAACTATTGATCTATTATGAAGTATAGAAATAACAAATGTTAGTGTATTGAATAAATATAGGCTGTCCTCTCTCTCTTTTTTCTCTCTCTGTCTCTGTATGTGTATGTGTGTATGTGTCCCCATTTCAGTTTGTCCCATCAATATTTTATATTTTTAAATATAGAGAGATCATTCATCTCTTGGATTAAATTTATTCTTAGATATTATTTATTTTACAGCTATAAAATGCAGTGTGTTTATGTTTAAAAACAAAAAAGATTATGTGATATATTTTAATGTTTCTTGAAAATACTAAGCTTCATAGAATTGATGCAGTAATTATGGTCAGATATTAATAAATAATATATGTTCATATAATTTAACAACATATTAGAAATGATCTTCCCCTTTAAGTTGTGAGTTTCTGATATTTTTTTCACCAATGGCAGATCTGACTAATAAAGAAAGTGAGAACCAGAGAAATGGTGGCTTGAGTGATCTTAGCAGACTGTGTGGTAAAGAAGTCATATATGGGGGAGTGGTAGGGTGGGTGGGGCTATGGGAAAAAATGAGAATTAAGTTGTGTCTTATACTGGTACAAATCCCCATTATGGAGTGCAATCATGATGTGTATATTTAATGTACCAATAAAGATAATAAAAAAAAAAAGAAGTCATTTGAACTGATATACCGGAGAAATTTGGAAAAATTTGAGGATACAGGGTAGAGGAGTCCTGGAACGCTGCAAGCAGAACCCAGAACACGATTCTAGTAAGATCAGAACACCCAAATGCTGACAAGAATGGGGATAATGAAAACGAGGTTCAGGAGACTGAAGTTGAAAACAAACTTTATTGGCAGTTGGACGCGGGCTGTGAGTGTTACACTCTGGCAAAAAATAATAATAATAATAAAATTTTTAAAAAAATCTGCATTTGCCTATGTTCTCAGACTTTGTATAGACCAAAACTAAGGGCAAAGGGAGTAACCAATATGGTAGAGAAAACTTTTAATAGGCAATCCCAAGTTCCAGCTGTAGCTGTAGCACAGGTACAATTCACTGCTTTTAGCCAGGTGTATGAGATTTGAAGGCAAAAAGCAACATAGAAAAATGTTTACATTTTAATTTTGGCCCTAAGGGAACCATGTGTAAAGCTGAAGCTAAAGAAAGTGTGGTTGTTGAAGAGATTAGAGCCATTAACAAGAAACTGTGTACTTTCCACAGGGACAAGAAGAAAGATGTCTTGAAAGTATCTATGAAAATTATTATTTTATTATAATAAAATTATTATCATCTATGAAATTATTAGGATTCCACACAGCACAAGTTCAGGACTGTAAAAATATATACCTTTAAGTACTAAAGAAAATTCCCAAGACTCCTTCTCAAGAAAAGTCTCCTAAAGAATTTGTTCCCCGGGATTCATTTTGTTAAGCTCAGTTAACTAGGTGCTTTGAGGTCACTGTACCCATCGTCCATAAGGGCCTACCTACTGTTCCTGCTACAACCAAACCTTTTACCTTGGCCATGGTATTTTCAAATATATAACTTTTGGAAAAAGTTGTTACAGAGGCTTATGTCTTAGAGTTTTCTCTGAGTCTCAAAATAGACTTTGACTTGGGCTTTTGAAAAGTACTGGAACTATTCCTTCTTGGGAACAGGATTAGTATGTTCCTCACTGTATGCAGGATACTTGTCTATGTTAAGAAGAATTGTCCTTGTTTGGAGATTAAGCATGGTTTAAGGAGCAGTGTTTAACTGTTGCATTGGAAAGAGGTAGTTTGTGACAATTAATCATGTTATACCACCTTGATTGGATAAAGAAACACCCTGCAAATTAATAAAGCAAAATTCTGAATACATGCAGGTGGGTCACAGAATGATGGTCTTATGTGCTACATATGCTTTGCACCCCATTCTCTCTGGTTCTGGTCTCCTGCTTTACTTTCTCACTGTGAACTAAGCCACTCTGTTACATCATTCTACCATAGTATCTCTGCTTAGGGCTGGCCTCCTGTGATTGAAAACTGAATCAAAGCAAACCTCTCCTCTTTTATATTGAAGTGACACACATTTGGTCCAAGTGAGAAAAAGTTCACCAATATGGTATATCATTCAAAAATCAGCATTTTTTATATTTGAGAGAATTAAATATTTAAAATATAATACCATACATAAAGTTGCTTTGAAAAATTAATGTGCCTATATTATAGCAAAGTGAAAACTAAGCAAATATAGGTATTTGTAAAATTTAAATATGTCTTTCCAAACTTTTTCATGTGTCTGGTGAGAGAAGCAATAAGGAAAAAAAAAAAAAGGAATGCAGAATCCTCAAAGATGAATAAAAACGCTTACCCTAAATTTTCATTTATAATTATTTATACTGCTCTGGAAGTACTACACTGGTTGATATGTCATATTCACCAATACTTGGTGTGAAGATCAAGGCAAATTGTAGATGTTGTGACAGACTTGAGGCCAAACAAGGAAGGTGGTAACTACCAAATCTGAGAGTAAAGGTAAAACACAGTTAGCCCTTCTGTGCTGCAGTTAATACTTCTCACCTGGAATGCCCCTCTCCTTTCAGTGCAGCACATTTTCCTACACTCACCTCCAAACATGTGGCTCCGCTCCAGCTTGTATTATGCTTCCTTTTCAAATCAAAAATGTTAAATTCTTTTCTGATATTTGGAGCTATACTGGCCAAATGAGTACCTACCATATGCCAGCTAAGATTTTTCACTATTGTTCTAAAGTGTTAATCTTGTCTCTTTTCATCTAGGATTGTACACTATTCTACTAACCTTATTTCTTTGAGTTGTCCGTACTCTCTCGTACCATCTAGTATTTATTTACTTGATTTCCTTTCATCTGAAATGGTCTTTTTCTCCTTTTGGCCTGGCTGCCTCCTACACTTTCTTCATTTGTCAGTGAAAGATTATATCTTGTAGGAAGCATTCTCTGATTTTTTATTTTTATCATGTCTCCTGTAATATGTGTGCCCTAAGCTATTTCCTTTACTAAAACAAAAGTACATCCTTAATAATCTATCTTCCTCTGAAGTTGTGTGGAGGCAAAGACCAAGATATTCTTCAGTGCTTCAAACTGCCACCAGGTATTGTGACTGGCAGAGAAATTGTTTTTAAGCAATACTGATAGAGTTAATAAATAGATTTTAATAAATGAATGTTAATAAAATTAATATTTGTGAGTAGTTTTAAACACTCTAATATAAAACTTATATTATTAGACAAGCTTACTCTATTAGACAAGCCATAAGCCGTATTTTCAGATATTTAGATCATACTGACTGTTGTCTTCCAGCATCTATATATGGATTTTTTCACTGCATTATGCTGCCATATGGGTAGATCCAATTTCAGATTTAAACCATATTATTTAGCCATGAGAAGGCTACCACAACTGTCATAAACAAATGTCATTTTATAAGTTCTTACTTACTTGGCCATCAGGAATAATGATTCATACTGACTAAAAGCCATTTTAGAAGTTCTTGTAGAAAGTTTTTGTAGTTTGGTGCTATATAAAATTTCTTATGCATTTATTGCACTAGAATAAGGAAAAAGATTAAAATTCTTAGTATCTTACTTTTTCTCTGTATTAACACATATGTACATCTTGACATACATACACTTTTAGAAATAGCCTTTACACTTCAGTCATCTTAAATTGAGAGAGAAAAATTAAAACAGTGATGTTTAGACAATAATTCTAATATATACTGTAAAGCTAAGTTATAACTTTAGATTCTACTACTGAAGGCTGTGAATTTTTCTTTTGAAAGTCTATAAGATACTCTATGCCACTCATATAATAAAACTAAAATAATTGTTTTTAAAGTAATATTTATACCAATTTTCAGTTGAATGCTTTACATAAAAAGCATGTATTTGTCACTTAAAATTACTTTCATTAAGAATAAAATCACAAAAATTGATAAGGGAATTTCTATATTAATTAAAATTTTAGCGGCCAGGGATTTAATTCAGTGGTTTCAGCACCTGTCTTTCAAGCACAAGGGTTTGATCCCTGGTAACCACATACAACAATAACTGGTGTATGACTCACGCCCACCACAATCAGTACCACATACTGTGCTGGGTGTGGTGACTCATGCCTGTAATCCGAGCACTCGGGAAGCAGAAATAGGAGGATTATTGAGTTCAAGGCTCACCTGGGCTATATAATGAGTTCAAGGCCAGGCTGAACTACAAAATGAGACCCTGATTTTAAAAAAAAAAGAAAAAATTCTAAACCTTTTTCTTAATTTAAAATACTGATCTTTCAACTAGAATCACTAGACAATTTCACATTCTCTTATTTTATGCTTACAAGAGATATAATAGAAGTAGTAAGGAGGGAACAAATGTTCTGTTTTTATCTCTGTTGTTTGAATCATCAATTCAGTTTCTCATATTTCTACAACAACACGTACAGTTATTACTACTAGGATCTACTTTCTGGCTGAGAGATGCGTACATCAAGGTATTCCTATTAGCAGAAACGTTAGGAATTCGGTCAATATTGTCACACAGCATGTGTTAGGTGAAAGACTGAACAGTTGTGTATAGGTTACATTCTTACATTCATAGGCCAAAAATTACCTAGCTTTCAAGATATTTTTTGAGCTTGTAATTCAAGGTGATAAAATGTATTTTGTATAAATTATAATTTTATGAGCAATTATAATTTAGTCCTATCTAGGAGTTAGGAGGCTCATGGGTTAGTTTTGCACTGGTTATCTCATGATAATTAAAACATTGGTAGATGTCTACAATGACATTTTGTACTGATTATCTTTTGAACTATATATCTGGATGTAAAATCATGTCTACTTGAGCTTGCATATATGTGTACTTGCATGTGTTAAAAATAAGATTACTTTTTATAATATTGCAAACATCTCCACCACTAATTCATTAAATAAAAGACAGATGAGATCTCAGCAGGATGAGAAATGAGTATAATTTTTAATAAATATGTAGCATAGTTTTTAATCCCTTACTTTTACTTAATAAACCTGTGATAGTACGATAGGTGTAATTAGAGCTGTCAATATTGAATTCCAAGTGTGCACTGCACTATGAATTTAATTTAAATCTCTCTATCCCTACCTTTCTCTTCCCATCACCACTGGGAAAAATTGAAGCACTTGACTGCTGCTGTGGTAAATTGGATCCTAATAAGTATGATGCTTTACTGCTTCTTGTTTTTGCTAAGATACAACTGCAGTATTTCAGAAGAACTCACTGGGGCATTAATTCAACAAGAAATTTGGTAGGAGCATTATATTTTCCACCTTTTGATATCTCAGTAAAGGCCTTGCATATTAAGTGGCCTAGCAGCTGATTTGCATCATTCACCAACGTGCTTATCATTTCAACCTCAGAGGTGGCAGACTCACCATTAGGGACATAGAAATAATATTCCTCCTTGTGTTTCAAATTATTCATGATTATAATTTCTAAATCTGAAAGTGTAACATATTGTAATGGATAAATATGCTTAAGTATGAAAACATTGATTTCTGAAGCTATCTGAAAAATATGAATAACAATGTAGGTCACCGTAAGTCTTGTTTAAAATTAGAATCATGTGCTGGGAAATCAACATCTGTGCTGTAAATGACTAAAACAAGTATCTAATCAATCAATTTTCCTTACAACTAAACATAAAATAATTCATGAAACAAAGGTTTATTAAATGGAGACATGTGAAAGTGATATGAAATATAAATAAGTACTACCAAGTACCGGGGCATCTATAAATACAGCTGATAAGCACGTGAATTGGTACAGTACTCTGAAGAGTTTGCAGTGTATATTACATCTAAATGTGTGCGTGACTGTTCAAAAGAAATACATACAAATGTGCTCCTACAGTCTTGTGTCAAAGTGTTCATTACATACCGAGTAACACGAAACAATACAAATGGCCATGTTCAATATAAATTGAAATTCTATAATAAATAAGAGATGAAATAAGTATTTAACACTATTAATGAACACATGGCCACATGGAATAATGTGAATTGATCTTAGAAACACAATTACCAATGAAAGAAAGCAGAGGAAAAACTCCCCATGCTGTTCATTCCATTGTAATGAGTGCACAAAGAGCGAAATTTAATGTAAGAGATATGTAAGTCCTATTGCTGGCTACAGATAAAGAAGATTTTGTAGTGCTAATGGTGTTCTACTTTTGCACATTAGTTGTCATTATAGAAACAAATTCACCTTTGTAAAGATTCCCTGAATTGCCCACTTACATTGTCCATTGACTGTGTGTGTCATATTTCAATATAAAATATTTACTTTAAAAGACTTTTTATGAAAGATAACAGCTCATGAGTTATCCTCATGAAAGAGAAGGGGTTTGTTTATGTGTTTTGCTTGGTTATTTGTTTTTGTAATACTGGGACTTGAACCCATGCCTTCATATTGGACTCAATTCTCAAGGCTTTAATTTAAAAGCTTGAGACACATCTCACTAAGTTACGAAGTAAAGATAGATCTTTACTTTCTAGTTTACTGTCCATAGCACCTTGCATTTATTTTTTTCCATCATGTTATATATTTTTATTTTGCTACATTATAAGATTATTGTGTGAGAGACTCTGTATTATAACAAAAGCAGAATCTATCAGATTATTCATCATTAAGATTACTAATGAAACTAATAACTTCAGAAACCTATTAGTTGACTGCCTATATGCATCAGTGCTATTGTAATTTGTCTATTAATTTGCTTTATAAAATTGTACAATTTAGGCAATATTTATTCCATTAGTCCATCATTCAGAACTGTACACTGAAGCACTTGATGGTGTTTAAATGTCTGAGACACAGTACTACCAAGCAATGAAAACAAGATTGAAATCCAGCCTTCACATGTTCATTTTAGAATTACTGTGCTCTAGGGGAAAGACAACATAGACTTTGCACATAAAATGCTATACAATTTATAATGTCACATATAATAATAATTATTTTCCCCATGGAATACAGATAATGGGAACAGATGGACAGGCCCATTTTTGCACAGGTAATGCTCAGTACTAGGCAATGAAGGTGCAGTGAATTTTAACATCATCTAAAGCCTTCATCATCAGAAATTAAGGTTTTATTAGAAATGGATTTCAATGAAATTATCATAGTGGCCATAAGTTTTATTAAATCAATATTTGTATTTATTAGAGAAATTTTCATAAACATACCTGAGCAGATTAGGTGCAAGGTACACTGATGTGAGCAAATAGACACTAGGACATAACTACAGAGGAGGGAGAGGAGAATTCAAAACCAGATAACATAGTTACATTAGTGAAGAACTCAAAGAAATGTGATTAAAAGGAATTTAATGATGATGCTGTGTATAAAGAGTAACTTAACGAGATCTTCTTGCACTGAGCAATACTACACTCTAAAGCAATAGAAAAGATATTTTAACAAGAAGGAATTCTGCAGATATCCAGGGCTCTAAAGATCAGATGAAAAGGCAGAGTCATCATGGTTAACTTTGTTCTGTGTGATTTACATCACCACTGAAAGTTTCTCAAATGTATTTGTCTTCAGAACCATTAGTTCAGTGGAACAAACAGGTAGTTTTCTCTCTACAGTGAGTGAGTGATGAAGTAATCTCAGCCTTATCTAACTCTTCTGTGATCTTTCAATGGACTGCAGAAGTACAAGTTTTAGGTGACTACTATTACTATTATTTCCAGTATCTGAGTCAAAGTCAGTAGGTAGCCCTGGAAGAGTGGCAGGATTGGTGGTGTTGAATTATGAAAGCATTTCTCTCCTTAAGATGGATGGAACAAGGACATTGCATTATAACATTTTGACATATATCACTTTTGCCGTCTCTAAAATAAAATCCCTGGTGCCTGATCATCTTCTCAGGAATCACAACCACCATGGGGAATCCGAGGTGGATCTTTATAGAGCTTCACATCTCTGCACTGGAAGAAGATATTGTGAATTAAAGATGATCTTGTGGAGTCAGGATGACGTATGGGAAGGAGGTCACTGGAGGGAAATTGAGAAGAGGATGACTAAATCAAGTAACAGTATAGTCATTCATTAAGATTGCACACTTAATTTTTTTGATAATGAGAACTGTCCCCATCACAAATATGTGTTGGCCCTACTCTGTGCATTTGGAAACACTGCCTCACTTAATCCTTAAAAACTAATATGAAAAAAATTCTTGCCACCCGTCTTTCATACAGAATCTAGTGTTTAAAAAGATCAGGTGATATTGCATTAGCTTATTAAACAAATGGCCTCAAAATAGTTGATGTTTAGCTTCGCACCTGCTGACTCCACATAGAAGCACCTGGCCGTATTCTCAAGCAGATTATATGACCTGGATAATTGGTAAGAGATCTCAAATTTTCATTCCACTGCTGTGACATGAAACAGCTCTGAAATAAAGCTCTTCAGGTTGTGCCTGGTTTTACTCTCTCCCCTTGTCTGATTTATTATGTCTTTCTAGATCTTAAAACTTAACTGAAATACAGAAAGATTCCTTCTATAAATATAGTCTCTGAAGTGCCTGAAACTCACATTGAAAGCATTTGATTGAGGTTCAGCAAACCTGGCACTTTCTAACTGGAAAATCTAAAAGCTATTTCAAATCTCATTTAAAAATATTTAGCAGAAGATTATTCTCCTCAAAAGAAATTTTATATGAGGATGAAATTTTTGTTTTTGTTCCATCATAATTCCTAAGCAGAAAATCATTTTCAGAAATGCTGATTCTAGATTGAAGAGTTTTTCAATTCACATTATATCTCAGTGTTCTGCTTATTGTTTACTGTCTTTATCTGCCTAATGTGATCCATAAGAAACTGCATTACTTTTGTACATATGTACATTATTTTAAACAAGTAAGTGTTTTGGAAAATAACAATGGATCAGAAATACTAGTGATACCCAGGAGGTGGTGACTCAGGCCTACAATCCTAGCACTCGAGAGGATGAAGCAGGAAGATTGTAGTGAGCTTAAGAATAGCTAGGTCTACAGAGTGAGTACAAAACCAGTCAGAACTACACAGTGACCTTGTCTCAAGAAACAACAAAAAAATATTAGTAATAAGAGATAGCCTTAAATTCCACTTAACTTAAATAAACTTTAGACATGTTTCTGTATAATCCAAGCTTGACCTCACTTTTCACAGACAATATTTACTTTAAAAACGTGTAAATTATTTACTTGATCTTTGGATATATATATCCATATATATATGCTTAGGCATAATAGCACTGAGCTATATCCCAGGTTGCTTAAAAAACTTCCTGATAATTTTATAACTCAGCAAAGCCTTTCTCAAAGACCTGAAATCTTCTATCAGGAGTGAAATTATCAAGAAAAATAGAAACCTATTTTTATTCTCTATAGAAAATTAGGAGCCCAATTTCTTCACATGCTTTTGATCAAGGTATAGAACTACCATCTATCATAAGTTAAATATATTCTTCTCTTGGATAAAGCCAGTTAGCAAACACAGATAATATATTTTTTCCTCCTATCCAAGCTCTAAGAACTCTGTCCTCCCTCCTTTAACTGGGTTGAATTCAATTCCTATTACAATATTCTGAAACTCTCTGCCTGTTTAATTTTGTCTAGTGCAATCTTTACTTTGACAGTAATAAGCAGAAGCTCTAAGCAAATTTATATGGTCTTACTAACAAATCATTGTGCTTCATTATGTGAAGTACAAAGATAATAAAACAGACAGCAGTCCTGTTCTCTAATATAGAAGGTGGACAAAGGGGCATACACAGAGAGTGAATGGTACATGGGACTTCAGAGATAGGAAACCTAGAATTCTAGTTGTTTCACTGAATGACAAATTGACATATGGAAAAGGAAGGGCTTCAGTTTGTGGCTATAAAATAAATTTTCATGCGAGTGCCGTAAGAATGTAGCAGAAATTAATTATATTACTAACAGAAAGACCACCTACAAATAGTGCATAATACACCACAATGATTATTTTAGCTCTTACATTAGATAAACATACACTTCAGATACCTTTTTCAGAAGCGTATTGTTGAAAATTCCAGAGAATTTGAAAGACAAGGGAAAGTCACTTTTTTTGTTGTCACATTTTTCTATTATAATATCTATTCTTTAAAGTCCTTTGCACTCTAGAATTCAACATTTTAAAATTAGATAATCATTTTTGCATCCATTTAAGAAATGAAATATGTAATAAATCTGAACTTAGTGATTTTGATGTCTGACAGTTACATATTAATAAGATAAAAATGGAACAG